>JAHZMX010003602.1:0-56901 GCA_027743895.1 Seira musarum
GCAAATGCCGAAACCGCTGCGAGAAATGCTGTAGCTTCGACAGGGACTGTAAAAAATGGAATATTCATAAATTAATATTTCTTGAATTTTAAAATGTCTAAATAATCAATCTATTGTATTTGATTCACTTCTACGTCGCAACACAAAGTCAGTAAAACTGGACCGTACATCTCCTTGCCACGAAGAACACGTTTGTAACTGGATTCGTAGGATAAATAAATAAGGAACTCTAGGGACGACGGACAAGGACCTCGTAAATTCACTTGCGTCATAGGACAAAAGCAAAGAATCAAGATAATAGCTTTTCTACAGGTTGTTAAACTGTATTTACGTGTTTTAAAAAATGTATACAGTATAATAATGACATAGTTTAAGTCTAACTGTTTACAATGCTATCACTGTACTCATCATGTCATCATCTAAAAGTAAGGAAAAAGACAGTTGAGAAGTTATTTTTAGAAAACATGTCAGTAAGAATATTTTAAGTAACCGTGCGTACGTGCCATTTTTACCAGGGGCTGTTCTATTTTAGGTTCTTGTCAGTAGGTCTGTGTGCAAATAATTAAAGCAAATATCAAACTTGCTATTTTATTATCTTTTTGCGGTTGCGACTCCGTTCCGTAAATATCAGTCAGGAAGGTTCACAAACTTCTTTACTGAAACGACACACCAACACCAAAACCATTTTCGTGTCATATGAAAAGAAAGTGTGAATCATATCATATTAGGTATTTTCCTTTGCTCATCTGTATTTTGTGCTGTTTACGAATAATCGTAATTCAGATATATTTAAGTTCATGTCGTCAAAATGTCCAGTTGTATGAACATTTTAGATTGGGGGAAAAAGGTCACAGAGGTTTTCCTTTTTGATGATAGGGAAATTGTTTAATCGTCAAAACTTCATACTTGACTTAAACATTTTAAAATTGACAAAACTGGAAGGGAAAGGACTATTACGAAATCGATATGATTACAAGAACTGTTTTTTCGACAAACTTACAGAATTTCAAAACCAAATTAGGGTTGAATTTGGTTGAGGTAGTCTTATTTTTTACGTAATTAAAACTTATAAAAGAATGTGTAATGATAGCATCTTGAAATAATAATAACAAAGACGCCAATTTCAGTTTCTGAGATGCTGTCATGTCATGTCAGTGAAAGACAATTTTCTCTTCTGAACCCAGAGAGAACAAAGAAGAACGTCTTACATCTCTGGAAGCAAGCGTGAAGTGAAGTAAGAAAGAAGCTCTTCAATTCAAACGCAGCTCGAACCCTGTTTTATAATAATGAGTCAAAGTCAAAAGAGAAAGTCAAAGCCAGAGTTTTATCCATTTATCACATAAAACTCTTTCCCATGTTTTACTACTGGTTGAATACTAGTATAGTTAAGGTAGTCGTATAGTAATGCCGTGTCAGTAAAGAGCTTTCATGAATTGATATAGGTAGGTAGGTAGGTTAGGTAAAGCTTCATTCTCCTTTCTCTTACATTCACGTCACATTGATTNAAAGAGAAAGTCAAAGCCAGAGTTTTATCCATTTATCACATAAAACTCTTTCCCATGTTTTACTACTGGTTGAATACTAGTATAGTTAAGGTAGTCGTATAGTAATGCCGTGTCAGTAAAAAGCTTTCATGAATTGATATAGGTAGGTAGGTTAGGTAAAGCTTCATTCTCCTTTCTCTTACATTCACGTCACATTGATTTTATTACGTTCATGTTTGGCCTCGGGCTCATTTACGAAGCATGTTTCGGGTACCTACTACTATCATCAAGGCGAGCTCCGCTTCGTTTTCACTTTTCATTCCAACTTTCTCAAGGGTCTTATATTTACAAGAGCTATTGTTTAAAAAAATAGGAATTCATGTGCAGAAAAGCAGGGATTTCCTCTGAGATTTGAGGAAAAACAAGTTCTCATATTTCATGAATAAAAACCTCTGTTTTTAGGTATTGCAAAACTTGTCGTTCCCTTCAAGCACTTTTAATTTTTCTACCTTGCCTGGCCTGGCGTAGCGTACTTGCTGTTTAAAAAAATACTCTGGGTAAAGTACATAATAAAAATGAATATTTTATTTGGTATATTGTGAATGTGAATAAACAAGAGAAAGTTCATGAAATATTCAAGTGAATTTTAATTTTGTGACTTGATTAACCTACAGACTCGATGTTTTGTTATGTCCTCCTGACATTCGTACAATAACACGGATTCATCTGTTAAGGTATGTTTTGCAAGAAGTTAGGCATTTTGATTGTGATTGTGCAAATGACAGATAGTCATAATATAATATAATAAGGATTTCTTGGGATGTCGTGTGATGTTGAAACGCTGTCTACCTACTTATCGTTCAAGGTGACTTTCACAATCGCAAAGTGTAATGTGTAGTTGGCAAATCGATGGAAGTTTGTAGATAAACACGGAATGAGTAGTAGTAGAGGTAGCGATTACGAGCTACAAGTATGAGATGAGGAGGACACATGTAGGTATGTAGCAAGTATGTGCACATAACATTTCTTAAGAGATAAGGCCGAGGCTGAACAGACTTATTTAAAAATTCATAAGTTTATCGTTTGCCCACGTAGAAAAACTTGCATACTTAAGTAATGGGGTTAGATTAAAAGTAAATTTCAATTTATTGATTTTGTTTTGCTCGCTTTAAATATTCATAGGGTAAATTACGAAATGACTTCCGTACATGCGAAGCACATGTGACAGCAAAACATGTCAACTTTGTTTTTGTTTTACAAACATGTCAATTTTTTAGGTGAAAGCACTCGAGCAAAAGGCCAAAAGATCTTTTGAGCCCTAAAAAACATTGTCATATTTCTTGCTTCAATAAAAAAATCTTCAGAATGAAATAAAAAATTATCAATCCACTTAAGTTTTTTTTTGCATGGAACGATGTATGTGGGTTTGGCATTTTGGAGCAGATCGATGGCTTTTTATAGAGACTTCTGTAAACAACTGTTTTAATACAAGACTATTTTTGAATCCTTAACATATTTAAAGACAAACTTCATACCCTCAGAGGATTACACTTACAATTTTATATAATCATACTGCAAACTTGAGGAATAGTTTGTCTTGAGTCCCTAAATTTTGGTGGCATTTAAAGAATTGACTGAACTCAAAGGAACCATGCTTCACAATGTTCTGTTTTTAAGAAAGCTTCTCAGGAACTTGCTTCCTAACTAACTCTGCCGATTTAACAAAGATGCCATAAGGCTTTTCATCCATACGAAGTTATTACTATGGTCCTTTTGCTTTGACTGACTACTGTATTGACGTCGTTATTCCCACGCGCTCTTTTTATGTCATTGATACATTACATATTTCCAGAAATCCATTTTTACGTAACCTTCAAGTACATGTATTTTGTATTTCATAGGATTTGTGAATGTCTAGAAAAATAATTCAAGGTAAAAAGTACTGCCGTCTTTTTATACAATAATGTATTCACTATTCATTTTATTAAGATTATTATTTTTTCAGTGTACGCCTTCAAATTCATGTGAAGATGAGATGAGACATCAAATTGAATACTCTTTTATCAAAAAAAGATCTGCTAAGAAATAAGTGAGTGAACGGGTGGTTGATGAATACGAATTATCAAAAGTAAAGCATACATATTGCATGTAGCTGTAACTACACAAAATCTAGATAAGCAAAGCGATGAAAGAGTAGACTCCGGTCTGGCGTCTTTTGTGCAAACAATTCCGAGGATCTTCCTTTGGTCTAGGCTTGGATGATAATATCATCCATCTGTCGCATAAACACAAATTCGTTCATACGTCATATCGGCGTGTAGCATGAATAATAAGTCTGGGGCAGTAATGATGAGTATATCATTCTTCTTTGATGCCTTTGTTCAACCCAATTTACTAATTATGATGATAAACAAACACAAAAGTCCAATATACCTAAGCCTTCTTCTGGCTAAATATAATGAATAGAAAGCCTTTGTTGTAGTCATATTATCTTCGGAGCCTCCCATACAGAACTTGATTGAGGTAAAATGGCAAAACAAAACCAGGACTCATGTTTCCACTGCCTGCATGATTAAGACCTAATATGAGTAGCAGTAAAGCCATAAAAGTTCCAGTATTATAGTAAAGCAAAATGGATCACCACACCACAACAAACCAATTATGATGCAAAGAAAAAAAGGAGAGAAATGTGGGGAAATGAACACAAACCCAAGTAATTAGTCTTTGTACTATACTCAACTCGCTTTTCTGCTCGGTTCCGACCAAAAGGCTTGGTCGAAAGTCTGGTTTGTGTGTGGGTGAAGGGATTATTACGCAATGCACACGTTGATTTTATGCCTTTCTCTTGGAGCGCACACAGCCGTTTTACGGTTTTTAATCCTGGACCCTAATGAATAAACTCGGAGATGAGATGGTATGGTTTTAAGTTAATGCAAGCATTTTTTAGGATACATCTACATTGCGAGTACAAATATAAACAGTGATAAAACGGTGAAATGGGACAACTTGTCAAAATACCAAATTAAAGAATCGCATTCATGATCATGATGATAAGTAATTGTAATCAAGTCTAGTTCCAGTTTTAGAAGAACTTTTATGTCCTGTAACAGAACAAAACAAAACGCTGTTCTCTCTTTGGCATGACCTGAGAAATGCATATACGACAACAACAACTGTTACAGTTATAGCCTTTTTCCTGCTTGGCAAGCAATAATATTTGTTATTGTTGTCGAAATGTTTTATTGCGTTTTCCGCATCCCAATGATATGGAACTGTGCAAAGTTTGCCTTTCATGACATGATACTACTCACGTGCAAAATTTAAGTCAACCAAGGAGACTTCATTATTATTATTACGGCACGAATGAATAAACACAAACTCATTAAATCGAGCACGGGTATATCTAACTTCCTCTCCCTCATGTTCAACCTTTCCAGGTTTTGGATAAGTTTGCAAAACTTTATTAGTCACCGCCAAGGTGCCACTGCCACTACTACTTGATTTTGCAATTTGAAACTTTGCATATTTTTATATTTTTTATCCTCAGCTCGTAATTTACTATATCACATCTCAAAGGCAAATGAAGTCAAGTAAAACCATACTAGAATAATAGTCCTTTACTTCAAAGGAACAGGAAATCCTAGAACTACTCTTGTTTTGCAAATTTTGCATCTAATCACTTTCATCTGGTCTGGTCGGCTGGTGGTGGTGGTGTTGTTGGTGCTATATTATCCAATATGTTTTTACCCTACATAATCAAGGCCGTTGACTGACTCGAATATCATGTTTGTTTGCTTTCATCAAGGGAACAGATATGCTTTAATCAAATTTGATACCCCAGATACGGTGCAGGGGAATAAGCAAATAATATCAACCTTCAAAGCAATAGCAAGAAATAAGGAAAAAGCATAATAAGGAATAGTACAATTGTACTATTATGGGACATATATACATATTTTCTATTTACTTTTTATTATTTTCAGCAAAGTCAGCAAAAGTACAAGTTTTCCCTTTTCCAGGTGGATTTCGTTTTCGTATGAATGAACATTATTTTTAACGTATTCCAGTAGGATTCGCAGTTTGGGTCAAAGGAGGTCAAAAATAAGCAATACGGACAAGCAACATTAACATGAACAGAATGTTGCTTGTCGCCCCATTTATTCTCACTTGATGAAATGAAACGGAGAAGTAAGGCTTTCTTTCATCCTTACTGAAATAGAAAGTTTTTATGACTTTTGAGAAAGATCCACAAATAAAGATTTCTCCTTGGATTAGGTACCTCCCCAGTACAAGCTCAATTTCCGGTGAAAATGCCTGGAAGTCGGAACAGGAGCCGGGTTTACTGTAGTTAGATATTTGTAGCATATACCAAGCATAAACTCCTTTCATGTTTTATTGAACTGTGTAGTGCAATACTTATTTGCTCAAGCCTAGAGAAAGTCGGACACCAATTTTTGACCAAAAAAGTTTTTTCGAGTCTCATTCCTTGTTTGTTCAACAACTATTTGAACTAACATGTGGTGGTGTGTATGGGGTGACTGGGTGACAATGTGTGCAGAATTGGATTTTTTAAAAGAGGAAGTGCCATTCACAAGTCTTTTGCATATTTTGTAATTCGATTCAGTAGAACCATGAAAAGAACTTTCAGAATTGCACAACCAACACTTTTCGTGTATCTAAAATTTTCAGATTTTTGAATTGAGGTAAGGTTGATAACCTGAAAATTCACACCTTTTTTACCGCATTGCCCCACCATTCGAATTCCAATGAAGATTTATACATAAAAAACGATTCAAGTTGTTATACAACTCCTCATGCAGCAGTTAGCGAAATAAAGAGGATGATTTACAGTGACAACAAAAAGTTTGAAAGGAAGTATTTTGCTGCAACATATTTATCTTGTGTCGAGGCTTTATTGCCTTTTCGACTATCTGTACTATTGCCTTTGCTATAATAATGCTTTGCAGGATAGCTTTTGCTACTTTTTATTTTATCGCACAACTTCCGATCCTCTTAAAAATTCCTTTTTCTCTGAAAAAGGAAGGATGGGTTTGGATAGGTACCTATCCCTTCAACCGCTGTCTTGCCTTGTCTTGTCTACCTACCGTCTCGTTGCTAGCTGCCACCGAAATTGAAAATAATATTTTCCAGGAAGGAAGAAAAACGAGCTCTGACACCTTTGAGAGGCTTTACATGCCAGTCTTTTCACTAAGCTACCACAACAATGCTAGGAAGCTCTCTCTCTCTCTCCCTCCCTTGTCCTCTCACACTTCCAGAATTGAAAATGACGAAGATGGGCACTTGCAAAGTACACTGGGAAATTGAAAGTTAGTTTCGCATTGTAAAATGAAAATGAGCAGCAATGCTAGTCGAAGACCTTGGCTTTTTCGAGGATGGTACTGCTACTTGTTAAATAACAAAAAAGGAATTTAAGGACTCGTGGCACGACACAATAACACAAGCTTGTATGTATGTATTTTGCTAGACTTTTAATCTTGTCGAAATCGTATGTACTTACTTACGTCAATACTTACCTCGTGAAGTCAAGTTTTTTTTGTCAATATTTATGGAAAAGCAGAAGTCAATTTTTCATGGATTTCGCCATTAGCATTTGTGTAAATACGCAAACTTTTTTAGTTTTGAAGTTATCTCTTTTTTCAGTACTTTACATTTCTCTCGGGGTATCATTATGAATATTAATTGGGCTTGGGATGAGAAGGACACAGAGCGCTTACATCGTAATATCAGAACAGGAAGTACCCTCAAATGAAAAATCCTTTTCATGTTCCAGTTCCATCATCAAATGATATCTGATGAATCGTTCAGGTTGATGTTGATCCCTTCAGGTGATCTTGTTTCAGCTTTGATAAACCTGACGTCATTTTAAAAGCATCACCAAAAATAAATTACAGAAATGCGACTCGCCTTTCTGTTCTGGTTTTTTATGTCTGACCTAGCTATCGTCTCAAATTATGCTGGGAAGAACAACGAGTCATTAATTTCGTAAACAATAAAATCCATTTTTCACATTCAAGTAATGAATGCAGACAAGATGGGATATAGGGGTACATTTAAAGTGAGATTTGTTGCTTGTAACTCGGAATCAGTCTCATGGACAATTAATGTCATTCACAATCACAACCCACGATCTTCTTCATACCTTTTACTTCCGTACGTCAAACAGCAAAGCCCCTAAAACATGAATAAGAAGAGACATTCTTATGACGTTGAGGAATGAGTAGTTCCAACGATAGATGAGAGCTTTTAGTTTACATTTAAATTTCGATCTGTCCGTCCTTCCCCACGAGAGCGTTAGATTAACAAATCGTTTCAAAAGTGTGGAATAAAATAAAAAGCGAAATCTAATTTTTAGACAATTTATTTTATGACATCAAAATTAATTATTAAAGCTGGGTGGAAATGAACAGAAGCAGAAGTATTGTATTTTTTTCAAGTTCCAGCTACGTATTTAGGTACATACAACAAAAAGATTTTTTTGTCAAGGTCTCGCATCCATCCATCCATTCCAGTTTTACTACCACCATCACATTTCACATCGTTTTCCAAGCCTCCTAACAGAAAACACAACGCAACCTCGCTCCTGGGGAAAGCATCTTTTACGCTGGTTGTTGGGTGAAGCAATTCAAATATTTATTCGTATTCTGGTAAAAGGCTTGCGTAACTTTAAGGATGAAGAATGAGCATACTTTACTCCTCATAAAATGCTTATTTTTTAAAAACGACCAAAAGGCCTACCCTGACAGATATTAAGTAACTGAGAATAATGCATCATCATTATCATAACTGACATAAATTGTTAATGCTAAGTGGATGGGGGAAAGTGAGAGAGAAAGAGAGAGAGAGAGAACGCGACAACATTCCATTCGTCTATCATCTTGACTTTTCGAGTACCACTTTTATCCAGACCCAACCATAGTCATACTATTTTACCCACAAATATGTCAGTAAGACTTGGTCCTTTACCAAGAGCTTTAAATGTTTAAAAATTAATGCTTTATAATAGTCCACTCTTTCCTCTCTCTTGCCATTTTACAAGTACTACTACCATCCATCCTTTTTGAAAAACAAGTTTATCTTTTCCTGATTGTGTGGTAATAATGTCAGGCAGAATGAGTAAGTAAGAGGGAAAGAGAGAAAGTCAGATTTTGATATGCTCTCAAATAGCAAAAATATTTTGTTGGAGAGGAGAATGGAATTCCGTCATACAAACACAAACCACTTCATTTTTTTTCAAGAGCCTGGGAAACTAATGATGGTTTGGGCTATCGTACTACCAGCAGAAGAGGTATAAAACTTCACTTCACCATCAGTTAACACTGGAGCGAGGATGCACAAAGTGCTTCTTCCTATTCAAATGCAAAGTGAGCATGCCAGGCCTTATTACGCTCTTTTCTCTGGAAATAATAATGGATTGTATGTATGGTGGAGTAAAAGTAGGCAATTTTTTTCTGCGCCGAAAAAAACGCTTTCACTTGGCCCTGATCTGGTGGCATGACATGAACGCTACATTCAGAAAAGGATGTAGTAAAATGTGCTGCGGAGAATTCTGAAGAGAGCACTTTGTATTGAATTAGTTTGACAGGAGAGTAACCTCAACCATTTTGAATAAATTTAGCTAGAGGGGAGCTACGGCTTTTTGATACTTACAGTGTGCACCAAAGATAAACTCGTAAAGTAAAATGGATATACTATTTTATAATGTGAAGACCTTTTTGATTGAATATCTTTCGCAAAGCGTTTCATCTCTCCACCATCACTTTCACATATCATTCCATCACACTCAATAATGTGTTCTGTTGAATTAAATCGCTAATACTTACTAGTGAGCCCATGTTTTTGCAGGATTTTATAGCTAAGCTACCCTCAACCACTGGCTTTTAAATCATTGAAAATAATGCCGAAAATCGGCAATTTTAATCTAGATGAGAGAGGAATTAGTTGGTAGTAAACTAAATACAATGATTTACCATTTACCTTTGAATATGTACAAATTACAAAATAAATCGTGTAAGTTAGACTGGAAGCTAAATGTCTCATGTCCAAAAAGGTGGCCCACCAAACCAGTAGTCAAAGTACTGAAGCCGGGATAATCCATGTTTTGTACTTATATGACCACCACCTCCACCGTTGTTAAATAAACCTTTCTTCCTACCCATATTAATCACATTTATAGCATTTCCGGCCTCCACTTTGCTAGCTTGATATCCAATTCAACTGAACCTCGTTATTGCGAAATAATATTCTTAACATTTTATTAGCATACGACGACAATGAAAACTGCTACAGACAAGGGAAGGAGGCAGGGTATGTGGGCGGCGCCTGAATGTTTTATGGATTAAAGCCACAGTGAATGTAAAGTCTACCATGAAGTTGGCGAATACTAGTACCAGTAGAACAGTGCTTTAATTATTCAAATGCATTTTTTCCTGCTGTTTTACTCTATCCATTTACCTAATTGTTTTCATAGGCATTACTTGTTTGATATATATGCTTCCACGCTACGGCATAGTCATGAAAAAAAAACTTACAGTGAATGAGTCGGGGTACATGAAGGACGTTTTACGAAATTGATACGGGAAATACGATGACAGAAAGGGGATCAAGGTATCCCATTTAATTTTACTAACGACGAACCGGAGCGGAAGATTGAAAGCGGCATGTCAAAGTTTTACTTGATTTTCCTCGCAAATTTTTATTCATTTGAAATTGATGTAATTTTTACACTGAATGAGTGTCATTCTTGTACTCAACTTCAACATTCATTAGCCAGAAAAGTTGCAGTTGACCTTGAAACAACGAATCCTATTCTAATGTAGTAATGCCTTTGTGGGGCAATGTGGGACATTTCTGTATATCACCTTTCTCATGAACGAAAATAGTGAAGAGCTACATTAATTACGTGGTTGATAGAACTACATGCAGCAGTATAGGTCCTTGCAATTTGTTCTAAAAATTCTGCAGATATTCCAAGAAAATGTCTATGCATATTCAATGTCCCCTTCCATGTCAATATGCCTGCTGTTTTAAGATGAGAACCGACAGAAATTAGTAAAGCGAGAACAAAAGAAAAAGTTCACTTCATGCTGGCTCGACGTCGCAAGTCGGTTGGGTTCAAACTTTGGGAGGAACAAAAGACTGCTTTCTCATTAGGCTTGGATGTATGTGGATTGAATTGAATAGAGGATGCTCACGTAAGTAGGGGTTTCAGACAAAGAAATTGTCAAGTGTTAGCAGCGGACAAGTGAAAAAACATGGGCAACAATCCTGCACCAGATGGTTCTAAATATTTACTATTTTATAAGTTCCTTAATCGTTAAAAATTAGTTGAATCTCATGTAAAGTCAAGAAATGGAATGCGTTTTTAAAGAAATGCATCCCCTGGAAATGAACAATGAGACCATCATCTTTTTTGTCCCACGGTATGATATTAACAATTCATTCACTTTCCCCTTCAGACTAGTCTAGTATGATAAGGAAAAAGTACTGAAGAATGAAAGAAACTTTGCAATTTATAGAGAAATTGCCTCCGGTTAAAACCGACCGACGCCTTCAATATTTAAACTTTTCCCCCTGAATGCGAAAAAAATGATTTAATATAAAATTCAATTTTTAAAACTGCCAACATGAAAGAGTTGAGCAAACTTTTGCTTCATCTCGAAGCAAAAAACTATTCTGTAGGAACTTTCGTACATGGATTTGTTCTTCAGTCTACCCTACCACAACTATATGCTATCACATTCACCCGAGAAAAATGTCGATTTAAAAAAAATGATATTTGCTTTGTTCTTTTTATGGAACGTGATATTGTGAGAAATGAAAGTTGTTCTACTCGCATTGCTAGAAGCATTTAGTACCATATAGGGTTGGTAGGTCTTCTAACAGAATATTATATTCTTTTCCTTCCACCACCATTTCCAGTATCCAGTGGCGATCACGTTTTAGCAACGACATCATTTCATATCGGTTGTTCTTTCTCCTGTCTCGAAATACATGATAAAATTTTGCATCGTCCTTAAGTATTCTGCCCACTATCAAGCATTTTTGTCTGCCAGATACTGTGTGCCAAAATTTCAATTTAAAATTGGACCGGTTTTATATCGAACCATAAATCACGACGTTATTGATTACAATGATTGCTAAATTGAAATAACATGACATACTCCTTTTTTTAATTGTAATTACAGCCGTGAGCTCCTTGTCATAGGTAAAACTTATTTAATTAAGCAAATGCAGGACTTTAAAGATCTACTAAAGTTTCTAATCTTCTTGAAATGGAGCAAGTTTGTAAAGGATTTATAACGTTTTATGGAATGAAAGAAATATTTTCCTTAAAATACGCCAAATGGTCCTCATAAGAAAATCCTTTTTTTTCTCAATCGTGCCAAGCGCTATCACGTAAGTTGGCTAGCTCTGCTGACTTCTTTCTTGCTTTCACAGTATGGGGACAGGGATGCTATAAATTTTGCGAAAAAAAATATTATACAAATTATGTTAATATTTTTGTAAGCAAGATAAATGACTGCAACAAAATGCAAGTTAAACGTGGAACAGTAACAGTCAAGAATAACCTTCAAAGCCACGCCTCATGAACAATGAGTAGTCAGTTTTGTAAAATATCAAAAAAAAGTTATATTGCGGAGCAGTGACTTTACATTGTACAACATGAGGTAGCGGTTTCTTCCGCCTCAGGAACCGAAGCCCGGTAGTTTCAAATCCCAACGGCAAAGGAGATGTCTGCTGACGTTAAAATGAACGTCATCTTATAAAATGTTTCTTCCATGTTTAAAAAAAATCATGTGATTCACTTCACCCCTGAAACCCAATTCAATTTTTGAGCCGAGTGTGAGCAATAAATTTGGGTCGTGTCGGGCGGAGTCATATGATGATGAAAAAAAAGGAACACACGTATCCGGTACAACAGGCCAGGCCGGATTTATGATTTTTTTTTCGGCGCATCAAAAAAATCTTAAGGTTTTTGTAGCTATAAGTAGTAGTACAGTGACATGGTACGGCGTGCCCTTTTCATAGCACTAAATCATTCTCTTCCTCTACCGTTACCGTAACCGTACATACATAAATAATTACTTTGCCGCATAAAGAGCTTTATCATCAAAAAGTAATGGATCAAATTACAGCGTCAGTTTTATCTTTCACAAAACAAATTGTTTGTTATATGAAATAGCTTTGAGGAGCATGTTTGCGACTTGCGACAACAAAATGATGGGAAAAGTTCTCATTATTCAATTTGTCTTTCAGGAATTAGCCAGTACACCATGTATGCGGGTTTTTATTACTTTCAAGCCGCCGGATATTCTGTTTACGCAAAGGAAAATTCGAGCCTCATCGCATTATAAATACCTACTCAATCTTCATTGTACAATTATTGTGTCGCCGGTATGATACTGCAAAGAAAAACAAAGGAGTAAATTGTGTATTGCACCATACGTCATTCACCCATTAACCTTTTGCATTCACGAGGCAGATAAATACTGAAAATTAATTCACTATTCAAATGGCAGTCGTTGCCTTCATGAAGGCTTATCATACAAAATATAACATCCAGTTTATTTATAGTTTTTAAAAACAACGTTGCTTTCTCATTGGAACATTTTTGTTTTCACTATGAACAAACTCATGAAATTTTGCAATCATGACATGTCGTATTTATTTCGTATCTGTTATCACCTCAAACCATGTTCAAATTATATATTAATGTATTTTTCTTCAGTCTGACTAAATAACAATTTATTCATTTTTTGATGAAAAATTCATTATTTTGTGAATTTTGAATTTTTATGAGTTTTTCTGCCTTGCTTATCAACAACTTTCCCATCATTTCATAAATACAACGAGAATGATGATGACAGTGACATTAACATGGACATACAAGACTAACATGTTATTCTGTAGTCACTAAGCCCCCTTTTTTCCGTAGGGGACGGGAAACCGCATACGAAGTCTGACAAGTGCTCAAGTCATTGACAACAACGGTACACTTTCGTTGTATGTAGCTCATTTTGACAGAAAGTGGAAGAATAAAGTCTAACTTCCGATTAAAATGGAAAGAGGTGTAACTAGATGTGTTCCACACGTAATATATAATTTCCTGCAAGAAGAATACAATATAATATTGTTGCGATTGTGAAAGCCCCAATCTCTGTCCATCCTTCCATTTTTATTACTATTACCTTCGTTTTGTGAATGACGCACGTTGCATATAGGCTCCTCGCCCGTGTACCTATATGATTGCGCTAAAAATTAGTAGCAAGAATGAGCACAGAGAAAAAAAACAGTCAATCATGAAACATGCCGATGTCCATTGGAAACACGAGGAGTTAAAATGTGTTACGTGAAGTCAAGTAAAATAAGGCATTGTTGGGCTTCGCGGTTCCATTCATGGCGTTACTCACGTATTACACGTTCACACATGAATGGGATTTCTTTTTTCTTCGCAAACTTAGCCCACAAGAATGAGAAAAAAAGTTTCAAATAGTGGCATAGCTATGCTCAAATACTTACAATTCATAGTAAGTAAGGTACAATGTTGGGCTTTACCCAAAAACTGAAGTTGACCTTCAAATTATCCTGCTCTTGCTCCTGTGTGAACAAAGTTTTCTCTGAACTCTCCGGCCAAGAAGAAAGCTTGTATTTTACTATTCTTGTGGCAGGAAAGGAGAGACTAAGAGTCGTAATGTAATGCAATAATGTGCGAAACTTCGCCCACTTGTTTCGTAAAATGAAATTCTGTTCCTAAAAAAATATTATTTTAAGGAGGACGTACATTGCTTTTACAGTACTACCAAGTTGTTAGAACTGCCTCAAATGCAACCACCTGCCCATTAGAAGCCACACTTCCTACCAAAGACCTTTAGTAAATTGCTTCATTGCGAACAGGAAATGAGAAATAATGCAAGTTAAAGAAAAACTCTTCTAATTTTTTTTTTACTTGAACGAGGGACCTAACGAAGATTACATTCAAAGACTTTGGATATAACAAAATGTAGAAGAAAAGTAGAATATAGAATAAGTAAAAGACACGTACGGAATGAAAAAAGGAAAAAACTGGATATTAACGACCGGCTTGAGACCGTTGTATAAATTGTACGTGTCGTCTGTCGGTACTGATCTTAAAGAAAGAAGATCGTGTGTGGCAAGGACCCATGTACATTGTATGTACTAAAATACAAAAATCGCGATAAAAAAAATTGTGTTATCCCTTAGGACTTTCCTGTAAAATGAAAAGAGTTTCCCCTTACGAAACAGTGGAAGAATGAAAGTTGCAGAGGCGTTAAGTATAACAGTTTGCTTATCGTAGAATCAATATATCACAATGAAAACGAAATAAAATTAATGGTGATGACCCCCGAGCTGATAAAAATGAATGGAGAAACGTGATAAATAATATGTGTCCTTTGTTCGTGGAATGAAGTAAATACAAAATATTTTTAAGTAATAGAAGGCTCGGCATTAGACAAAGAGAGAAATGGTTGTGTACAGGTTTTTAATCAAAGCACCCGTGACAAAGAACAAATGGCCTCCAAGTGAACCCAAAAGTGTAAGGGAAACAACCGGCGGACCCTTTTGAATACATGGTACAATGTAGACAGACAAAAAATACTAAAGTTGAGCCGCGATATTCCGGACGATGGAAAGGCATTTTATTTAAAACTTAATTTTTGACTTTGAATCCATTTCATTTGCTCAACGTGATCTCCATGCGATTTACTAATGACCCTGCATCGCTTTTTGATGATTCCATGACGCCACGTGTTATTTGAGGACTGACTTTAGACCCTTTTTCCTTGAAAACTTTCCAAAAGCCACAAAAAAGGGGACGGGCCTCAGTGAAGAGGACGCCATTTTAAGTAACGGAAGCCCCACATGTCTATGAACGACACATCTGCAAACTCGACAGGGACGTTTTCTTCATATGTGATAGTTATTTCAAGACAAACTTCAAATTCCGAGCTATAGGCGCCTGGAAGTCGAGTTCCAAAGTTGTCGCCTGCGCTTTGGAGGCATGCAGAACACGTTTTTGTCCGATTTTTTTTCTAGTTGACTCTTCTAACAGTTTGTTGAGATACTTGACATTGTTTTGACGTGGCTCGTTGGAATCAAGGGGTTGCTTTAGTAGTTGTATTGGCAAATTTTCTTTATCACTGCCTCAGGTTGTACCTTGCAGGGGTACTTTGTACGGGGGCTGCGTAAAAGAAGAGCGTCTACATTTCACATTTCTTCTACACTATTAACTACACTATGTGTAGTGCTGCTGCCAATGTCATGACCTCGATCAAAAGTCGTTTTTTGACGCTCAAAACGGCGCCCCCACGAATGGAAAATGTTTCGGCAAGGGCTTTACACTCACCGGTCGTTTTCTTGGACAAATCAAAACTTTCGAACTGGAGAAAAAAGTATATTATAGAGAATTATCTGCTCTGCTACACATGCAAAAACTGATTTATTTCATGTAAAGTTAAACCAGGAAAAAATTATTTATTGTCATCCGGAATATCGCGGCTCATCTTTTGTAGTTTTATGGTACATTTTAAATGCAACGCACATGTAATTATTAATGATTAATTTTATGATAATTTCACTTTAATTACGATTTAGACCTTCAGAATCAATCCGATATTTTACTGGAAGCGGCTGGTTTTGTAAAATTACATATCTCTACATAGTAATAGCAGCTTTAAGATATCCGTTTCGGCTAATTACCTACCCTGTGGTGTAGTCTGATTTGGCTCTTAAGCTTCTCCTTACACGCCTTTTGCATGTTTCAGTGCAAAAAGGAGGGAAAATAATGTTTATTGTTTGCCTCTGCTTCAAGCACACATTTTAAAGCGAACATTGTGAAGTAGAGAAAAAATATTTAAGGGCTGGCTTTGCAGAACTGTAAAATGGAAAAATGCAATTACCCGGTGATTTTTACAGTCTAAAAAAACTCAAGGCGGTTGATGACACGCAGAGTGGAATTTAATTGCGCTGAAAATTGTTTGGAATGGATTTTTTTTGCAAGTTTTGTGCCACTAAGGATGATGCTCAAAGCAAAATAAATATCTACTTGATACTTGGCATCAGATCCCACGAAAGATTTAGTGTGGATTCATGGTTTTCAGAATCAGTTTTCCTTAATCTACTCCGCCTTTTTTTCTGTTAGAGAAAGTTTTCTCTCCATTTTTGTGGGAAAGCTGGCATGAGCAAAAAAACTTCTTTTGCACATTCCTCGAACAAAAATTTTTTTGCAAAAAAAAAAACACATTGCGACGGAATGACTTCGATTAAAAAGAAGTGAAGAAAGTGACAATGAGATGGTTCAAAAAACACAAGCGAAAGAAAACTATCTCCACTGAAGTGAAATATCAGGATTTCTCTCTACTTTTCCAATACTTTGCGAAAAGCATAAAGCTTTCCAAAAACATCGCCTCTCACTCTCTCATCTCCTTGATGAAACAAAAATCCAGACATAGGAAGGTAGGCATAGGCACCGGCATGTTCCCAATTTTCATGACAAAAGTGCACATTTTTCCGAGCGAGGAGCTTCACAAAAAAAATCTCTACATTCCTTTCTCTTGCTTTAGCAAACTGCAAACACGGGAAAAGTGGAGTAGCTGGAAGCTGTATTCTCTCGAGACTTTGAAATTCTATGCCATTTCATATCCCAAGATTACACTACACAACATCATCCCTTCTTATATAATTCTTTAGAAAACACTTCTATTCAACTCAACACATTTTTTTCTCCTTCGTGCCCTTCAAAAAACGCGAAAGACAACAAAATAGTTAAGGCTGAATGCATAAAACTGGAAGGAGAAAGAAATGAAAAAGAAGTCCCTTTACAAAAGACGTAAGTTCTATTCAGTCGCCGTCTCCACTCCTCGTCACTCTGTCAAAGTGTGAAAGAATATTTACATAACAATTTTTCAAAAGCATTCTATTTCCTTTTATGGAATCACAATCGGTCGCTTTCCGCTAAGATCATTAGGTTGGAAAAAATGGCCAATAAAAGGAGACGATCTCCATTGAAAGAAGGCGAAGCATCTCATTTTTTTGTTTGCTCTTCATTTTTTTACAAAGTATTTTTTCGCCAATTTTCTCTTTACGTAAACCACACAATAAGTACAATACAATCTTGTTCGCCCCTCGTAACGTTAATACTTATTAAATAAAGGGAGCTAGCTCTTCATATTCTGCAAAGGCTGTTTTTGATCGTATGGCAAAAAATTGATCCGTATTTACATGACGCAGCCCCTGTCAGAGCCTTTTGACTTTGTTTGACTCACGTCACGATACGGGATGAAGAGGAGAGAGGACGAGCTTTATCTCCCGATTTACTTCAATGATACAATGAAAATATGTAACGTAAACAACTTTGTCCTCTCTCTTCTCATTTTAACTGCACTTGAAGATGAGGAAAAAAATTGTATAAAGCCCTTTGTATTTCTCCTCACTCAAAAAGAATGGATATTTTATTCCATTGTCAAAAAATGACTGGGTGCATGAGCGCACAAGAAAGAAGTGTGCGAAACACAGCTGGTCCCTTTCCTCGCAAAAATATGTCATAGTCTTCATAACCGATCAGATAACTGTAGCTTCTTTTCATTCCTCCAAAAAAATATGATAAAATGTGGAAATTTTTTTTTTTTCATGTGAGCAAAGAAGAAAATTCTGGAGATACAAAAAAAGCACAGTAATAGTTAGTCGTAGTCACATTGAGTGTGGTATATTATGTATTCCATTCATCTGAGAAAAAGTCCAGAAAAAGAAAAAAAGAAAATGGGTTTTTTATTGCCTTTCTTTTTACGTATTTTTCTCCATTCCTTCCGTTCCTCTCCTTTTTGATGTGATGTAAGAAAAGAGCGCGTCAGTTTTGCTTGCTGTGCTGCATATATTTGTATTTTATTATATTGTGCAATATACAGTAGCGAATTTTTTTATCGCCTTCCCTTTTCTAAAATGCTTGTAGAGTTTTTGCATTTCTTTTTTTATGGAGCGCTTTCTACCATTTTAGATTATACACGTTTTGCTTTGCCAAAAATAAGGGAGGAAGAGAAGAGAACTTTTACTGTAATGACTTGCATATATAATAGGATCCATCTCGGACCAAAAAAATAAGAAAGAAAGAAAAATGCATCTGAGCGGAATTCGAAAAACTGTAGAAGAAAAGTGAGAAGCAATATCCTATCTATCGTATTCTATTATATCCCAAATAGATTAGGTTTACTTGGCACAGACTGAAGATTTCAGAGAAGGATGCCAACGGAAAATGAATATAAGACATGAATAAATAATCGATTCGATACTACTCCCCCAAATATTTTTTATCATAATCTTGGTCGAACCAAAAAAAGAAACCTGGAAAAAGATGAATGATACTTATTTTGTAGCTCTTCATCTTTATATTTTTTAAAAGCGTCTTGTGTTTAGTCTAGTTCCGATAATTCCTGGTTCTCTATCCTCCACAAATTGGAACTCTTCGTATTGATTAATAAGGATGTAGAGTAAAGTGAATCGAAGGTTGAAAGCTTCTTTAACGTCATCAAAAGCCAAAAATACTACTACGCCTTCGTTCCATTTGCGAAGAAAATGTGAAGTAAATAATCAAATGATTTCCAATTCTACGTCTCATCCTTCTCACAACATTCATGCATCACTTCGCGTCCCTGCTCTAATTCTTTCTTAATTTACAATCGAAGGATATCTCACTCTCTTACGAACAAAGTTGGTTGTGTTGTAATGCAACACAATCACTAATTCAGGTCAAGTTCCTATGAATTTTTAAATGGCACATTTCTTTCCAAGAATTATTCATATTGAAAATTAAATATTTGGTAAATAATAATTAAGTCTATATCATGTCATGTGTATTACAGTTTGATGGGAAATTTAGTCATAAATAATTAAGACGGAGTGTCACTTTTCTTTGGTCATAATATGATTTCTATATGAAACATAGTCAATCGGAAGAAGGCTTTATGGAACTTTTCCCTGAATTATTTACAAATGGAAAAGTCTCTTTTTCCAATAACTTTGTCCACGAGCTTACCGTCACAAGACTCGTGTATTGACAGGGGTCATCGGTGTTCATAATGTCCATATTTTGCGATTCTCTGGATTGTCAAGTCAATTGTCAGCATGCAGAAAGCAAGCAAATGAATTTTTTATTTTATGAGAGCCAAGAGGTGTGGTAAAGTGCGGCGTACCAAATATTTTTTCATCAAAACATTATGCTGGGTGGCAGACCAGGTAAGAGACTTGTAGGGTTTAAATAGTTCAGAAGTTTCAACTATCAAGCTCAGGGTGAGTTACGCGTAAAATGCTTTAACTCTTTAATATTGAAAATTAAAGGCGTATCAAAAAGACGCACGGTTTATTTAGTAGTAGTTACAGTTTGAAGTTTGAACTGACATGGCCCTGATGTGATGGAGATCGATATTTGATATATAATTGACATTCGCCAGTGAACTTGCTGTTTTGCGAGCAGCAAGGAGGAGTTGTTTATCGTTAGTATAAAATCTAATAGGTAGTAACACTTGAGATATGGGAAATTAGAATTTATCGATTCATTCATGTATGCCTTACTTTTTAAACCACGTTATGTTTGGTATTATAAAGTTTGCGATTTGTAAAGTGTAAAAACATTGGGTTTAGGTCTGTTGTTTTGACATTTTTAGACCTTACATATCGAATATTCACATATGACAAAAAATTAAAATCATAATGTTTCACCACGTACTTACGTACTTCACCTACTGATAAAACATAACTTGACAATTACGTAAATCGTAAAAAAATATGCAGCAGCACCTGCACCACATTATTTTATTACATTTTATTTCAGAAGTACCTACTTAAGTAGAATAGGTAAGAATGCACATTGAATGTAGGTAACCACAGCTCAAATTACATTTACTTCCACTTCCATCCCATCCTGTAAGGAAGGCGGAAAAACAAAGCGATTTCCTTAATTGAATATCATCTATTTTGACAGAACGAACACAACACGCCATCATCATGATCATCATCAACTTTTGAGTGCACTGTACAGGTCGAATGTAGGTATCTGTGTTTGTACACTGCTGATGCATGTGCATATATTTTTTTGACAACCTGTCCAATTACTGTAGCATCATGATCATCTCCTTTGTCAAGAATAACACATTCCATCATTTCTATTTTACTTACTCATTTGACTGTGTTCGTTTCTACATTTCGCGATCAATACATCGAATAAAGAAGTCAAACAAACGATTCTATTTAGGTATTATTATCGATAAGATATCTTTGAAAAGAGGAATTGAACTATAAAAAATTGAGAAAATGTGAAAACCCTTTCTTTGCATTATATCCTCATTACTTATTCACACTTGCTTAATAGAAAGGCATTGATTGCAAATTTTCATGCTTACAAACAATTTGAGTTTTTTTTCTTGAACTTTTATTGGAGCATGGAATGTGTTCATGGCACGACGACGACGATCGACACGATAGAAAATTATTTTGCATTCTACTATTCTTACTACAAGTAGCTGTAGTTGTAGTTCTAGCTTTTCGGCAGCTTTAGACTATTCAAGTGTACATAATCGAAAATTTCCGCCAGAGAGGAGTCAATCAGCCCAGTAGTAGTATGTACTTTGATCGTAGTCAATTCAACTGATCGATCGATTTGATAGCACTTGCAACATATGAAAGTCTTCATTTCGTATCAATCAATCATCATCGCTCAACTTATCACATCACATCATTCAGTCAATCCGGAGATGACCACGGTCGACTGATTCGAATTTATTCGTGCATGATATCTGCTTCCTTTTTATGCCCTCAAGTTCAGATCGCTCTTAAAATAGGTAATTGTAATGAAAATGTTTGTAAACGGAAAATCTTTCTTCATGGATCATCATCGCATAAGACACACTCGATTTTCTCGGGAAAAAAATTCGAAAAAAAGAATTGGATCACTAGAATAAAGCAAGGAAAATCTTGCTGGGAACAAGGATGACTTGACATCTTTTAAAGATTCACATCTACTAATTCGTGTAATTTTTGTGGGTATTCTTAATGCGAATTGATTTTGTACACATGTGCCATGCAGTTTCATCCCTGAAACTCATGCGTGGTATGCGTACCGAATTTTACGGGAAACTTGAGAATAAACAAAGAAACAATTTCTAGTAAAAAAAAGTACGCATGCATGTCCCTTACGGTTTTTGCAAATGAAGATTTCTGGGCCAGAACAAGAAAAGTTCACAAAAGACAAGAGGATTTCGCTGATATAAAAAGAAAATAGAAAATCGGATGAGAGTTTAGTCACTCTCCCGCTTTGTTTAAGAAAGAGTGAACTCTCTTACTCCTTTTACTATCGTTTTTTTTTCATTTCGAAAGTTTTAAGTTCAAACAAAGTTAATGAGTTGGATAGACTATACACCCACCCAACACAACCTCAGTTCAAAATTTATTAACTATCTGGCTTGGTCATGATGAGTCCGTCATCATCAGAACTTCGACATCGGAAACCGCTCTTTTCTACTACGTCGTCGTCGTCAGAAAAGAATCAGTGTTCCTCTTTATGGAGTAGAAGTAAAATCCCCTACAGACGGAAATTAGTTTCTCCTCACAAGGTCCTTCCAATTAGTGGCGAGGATCATGTTGACGTTGTTGTTCGCCCTACTTGCAAAGCAGTGATCAAGAAAGGGATCACATTCCCCCTTTTATTCCTTTTCCTGTCACTTTATTGTATTGAGCTGAGTCAGTGTGCAAGCCAAGTGTCACCTTCAACTGTAACAGGATTAGGAAAGCCAATCTCATCATCTTCTTCTCCTTCTCGATCTGAAGGGAAAGGTAATGCGGATGATAACGAATCATCTTCCAATCATCATCACAACTATCATCATCGCCATCACCACCGACAACATAGTTCCTCAGGCAAGAATTCGCAACATTCTTCACCCTCGGCTTCCACCTATCCCTCAACTTCCGCTTATGGTTATCCGGACTACTACACGGCAGGTATGTTCTGTTCAGTTTCAGTAGATTTGATTTTTGATTTTTTTCCCTCCCACCAAAAAAGATTTTTTTCGTAATGCGTAATTCATAGAAGAAAAATAGATTACATCATTTCCACTTATTTTATCCCATCTTATTTTTCTCCACGAATGAAACGATACCAAGCCAAGCCAAGCAAGTGAAAGAGAAAAAAAAATGAAAATTAAATTATTTACGGGAATCATCTCTCCTTTCTTTTTTTCTTCTCCTTGAGAGAATTTTTTCTCCCTATCGGAGATTGCATTGGTGGAACTCGGCGGGTGGAGAAAAAAATTGCCATTTTCTTTTTTATATGATGAACGTACATATGCATTCCTTTGTGTGATCTCTGCAGATTCATTCTATGAGCCTCGATACTACGAGAGACCTTCAAGAGAATTTAGCGCTAGATCTACTAGCTACCCAGCCATGGCCGCTGCCGCTTCAAACTCCCAAGTGGGATTTGCTGGTAAGTAGAAAGGAGAAAGAAGAAGATTTAGATAAGCGAAATATGATATTTTTTGTATGATGGCGATCATGCATGTGCATCATCATCATCATGAGCATGGACATGAACATCATTCTTGATATAATAAACTCAGAGTGTGGCATAAAAATAGTGGTCTGGATTGGTCTTGTCTGGTCAAACTGAGTGAGTGAGTCAGTGAGTAATATTTTCTAGTGAATTACTAGCAAAATGGAATCACTTATGGGAAAACAGCGTGATTTCGCGTTCAAGAGTTCATACCATGCAATCTTTGAGTCTCTTTCTTTTTCTCCCAATGACCCTCTATGATCCTCATGATGACAAGAAAAATGCATTATCTCCCTCAAAAAAGATGAAAAAAAATTGCAGACCATCATATCGCCATCGCCATCATGATCATCTTCTTTTTTTTATCTTGAGAGAATGTGAATTTCCTTTTCAAAGGATTTGATTTGACTCTGATTTCGTGTAATCCATGTGTTTCCTTTGTAGAGACTGAATTTGGTGGATTAGCACTTGCAACTGGACATCACGGGGGCCATCACGATGGAGGACATGGAGGGGGATATGGACACGGGCACGGACATGGACATGGGCATGCTACGTATGCTTTTCCATTGCAATTTGCGCTATGACCCATTAAATAGTGTAATATAATGAAGGCACTAATGATGTTGATGATGATGATCACAGAGTCATCCGAGAACATTGACCTAAATTGCGTAATTTGGATTAGATAGATTGCTTTACTACTAACTACTCGCGATAAACATATATTAAGTAAGTAGAAAGGTAGTGGTGCAGTGGGCTGGCTGGTTCCTTTGCTTGCTCCAGGGGTTTACTTGCGGATTACAAAGCTAACTTGATTTACAACCTCCAGCGAAAAAAAAGCGGCTTTAGCTAGATGGCTACAGTAAAACATATCATTTTCTAATTACATTTTTGCAGATACTACAAAACCGTTAATAAGCTGGATCAATCCTCCCTAGGACTTTTGGGATTACTCGGTTTGCTTTCTCTTCTTTCGGTAAAGTATTATTGTTATTGGAATAGTTTGCCAATTTAACAGTGTAAAAGACTCATTCCCTTTATTGTGCTTGTTTCCAATTCAATTCCATTTAGAATGTTCTCATGCTCCTCACTACCACCGCCCGGGCTTCGTCGATGGCAATGGATGGTGGCGGCGGTGGTGGAGGCATGGTTAACTTGCGAATCAAAAGGGATGCTGTCATGCTTGTTAAGCTGAGAGACAAGGAGGAATCTAGGGAACAGCGCAGAAGTGTCGTTGAACGATTAAGTCGCTTAATCCTCCCTTCATTGGTAATACACCTAAAATATTAAATCTCTTCTGCTTCTGTGGCTGAGGAGGAAAGTATTTCCGAGGTTATCACAACCATTCATGTTTATTTACTTGTAGAACATTGTGGGCCATGCAAAAGACGGGAGGATACCGATTAATTGCACCTACCAAGAAGTTTGCAAAACCAACAGGGTTTTAATTGAAGTGTTTGGCACAGACGGTGGTAGACCCATGGGTTCAGTGATGAGGTAATACAGACTCCGCGGTTTTACTGTGTAAATATTCGTGGAAAACATCATGTTCTTGGAAAGTTTCAGGGCTTTTTCCGAAACACTTTTTTGTTTTTGACTGTTGCGGTGGGATGGGGCAAACTGATATTTTCTGTTTAAACAAATTGATCTTTCATGTATTATTATTGTTTGTCCTAACCTCTCAAAAAATATTGATGTTTACGCTTCATGAAAAGATCTAGTTAGGCACGGGGTGACGCGGCACAACACAATTCAGGCATACATGAACAGGAACCGAAATAATGATTCCATCCAGCTTTGCTGAAAAGTTGATGCGTTCATGAAGAAAAATTGAAAAATATTAGCTTATCCATCTCACGTTTGATAAATGCATGCACCTACACGAGACTACAGTATAAACCATGTGCGAAAGTAGTTGAGTACTCGTTGTCCTAGTCGTAGTTGAGAGCTTTTGAGAGAATTCACTTGAGCAATTCCCGATTTCCTTTTTTTCTTCATCACAGCACCGCAATTGCCAAGCTGCTGTCAGACAACAATAACAAGAGGGATCATCATTATCATCGCCTTCACAACCATCACAGACATCACGTTGGATTCAAACTACGAAATCATCCTCAGCACATTCCTATTTCTGGAACGAGTGGAGCACCGATTGTCCTCATCGAAAAGCTCTTGACACAAGCTGGACTCGCTGGGCGGAATGGAGAGGATTGTGAAATTGCGTATCCAACCTGTGAGGCTTTGAGTGCTAGCGGTGGTGGTAGTACCCGAGGTGGAGTATTTGCCGATGAGAATGAAATTAAGAGGCAAAATGGCGCTCGGATTCAATTACCTTTCCTAATTTCACCGGAGCGTGCTATGGCAATTATCCTAGGTCAAAACGGAGGATGATGGTGACTCGGTTGGTGACGTACCAAAATTGGTTCAATTTAATTTATTGCTATTTAATAAGTTTATAATAGGAAAGACGGGCATTTTGTATTGGACGCAAACTTGACCTACTGCTTACTTTATTACCGACTAATAATGACAATGACAAGGACGAACGTTTTAGTAATGAAATCAAACCGGTATTTTAAGCTGACTTTTGAAACTAACTAACTACCTCTCAGACTATTTCTCTGGACATTTGACGTACAAAACTTTGGCAATTTTCATGGACTTTGACTTGATGGACTGACGTTTGACAGCTAATTAGAATATCACTAGACTAATGACTCATACTAATGACGATTGCTTAGTACCTAAAACCATGAATTTTTTTAGAATAATCTCCGTTGAACGTTCGTGAATCGTGTAGGTAGAAGCATTACATGCTAAAAGAATTTGGTGTGCCGACTTTCTAATGTACGACCACGACTATTCTAAATTAGAGTTACAATTTTTTTGCCAAATCAATGATAACAATTTAGCATTTACGACTTTACCGTTTTGAAATCGTATGACCAAGACACGACAAATCAGAATCGATTTTTCCATTTCGTATAAATATGACTTACGGCAAGACAACTGACAATGGACAGTACTATCGATAAGTTAATCGACAGCCACAATTGAATTAAATTACTTCTGCAGTGCATAACGTTTGTTATTTGATTACTAGATCTGATAAAATGGATAACGACAAACGACATGACTATTTAATGACAAAACAATTTAATTTATCTTTATGTAATTTTTAAACGACAAAACCGTCAATAAAAACAATTGACATCATCTTTACTTGAGATCAAAAGTTCTTTCCTGTGTGTCTCATTCAAATAAAATACCGCAGCACCTACGTAATTAAAGCAGTTTAATTAAATGTATGTTCTGTTTACGGTGATGGTGATGTAATCGTGCTTATGTAAGTTCAATGATGAAAGTAGTCAGATGACTTCTGCGTACGAGTAACATATTCAAGTGATTGATGGGCTGTGATGATGGGCAAAACTAAAATGATGAGTTTTCAGCGGAAGTTAAACTAGAAATTGATTCGAAATTGGGAGTACGAGAATTCTTTAGGGACATCATCATCACATCGCATTAAATGAATCATTTAAAAATTGCTGTCGCCAGACAAGTGTTGATTGACCCAAAATTCAAAGGAGCACTCTAAAATTAATTGAAGACAAAGAACAACCGACAGCTAAAATTAGACTCCTTTGTAAATGGTTCTATTTATATCTCAAGTCACGTTATTGTGCATCGTACTGTTCAAATAAAAAACTTTTTATCCGTCTATCTCCTCTATCTAACGTATTTAATCCAAGATGATGAAAAACTTTATTACAAATACTGTCTATCGAGTAATGAATTGACAGTCGATTCATTTAAATATCTTCATGCAAGGTGGATAAAAATCTTTCAAGATCTTGATTCAAGACAGTCTGCTCAACGATGCATTGAATTTAAAGTGAGTCAAGAAGTAGTCAAACAAACAATTTTGAACAAAAAATACTCGTTTTTTTGCTATCCTGTGCTTTGAGGTGATTCATGTGGAAGTACGTGTCAAAAACATTCATGTGCAAAATAGCATCTTTCTGTTATCTTGTTTAATGGGTTACCATTGCCCTTCCTTACAACTCATTTCCGTTCTTCTTTTTGCTCCTTTATGGAAGGATCTTGACAATCTTCCTTTCAATATTTTACATTTTCCATATAATATTTTGTACTATACTTAATTATCCACACTTCATATCATATCTTACTAGATTGTACATCTTATCATCCAACTCACTTATTGATACAACGGTCGATTTTTAATGCCCCATGTAACAATTTAATTGCTCCCATGCAATAAAAACTATTGCAGCAATTCATGGGTTGGAAAAAAAATCAATTTTTTTCTTCGTTTCGGAAGTGATCAGAAAAATATAATAATTGGCAACAGGTTTTCCTCCCTCTCTCTCTAGCTCTTTCATTTGATTTTTGAGTAGAAAAATAGACCTATTGACCTATATCATCTACCATTTTAACAACAAGCTTATCGTGTCGATCATGCATGTAGCAGATCCTCGAAAGATAAGCATCATTTACAATCTATTTAGGTATGCACCTTCAGTAGGTACGCAGGCTATTAAGCAGACGCGTTAGCCATTAGCCATCCTAACATAAAATATTGCTCCTTTTTGCACTTCGTCGAGAGGGCACAAGGAAGTTGCATAATGATTCCGTGCATTTCAGGAAGAAGGAGGGCCACACATTTTTTTCTGCGTATTTATTATATCATTCAATTCAATCCAATCCACATGATTACGATTATGATTGCAATTGTTGTTATTAAATCGACATCCTTTCAGTCCATTTTTTCTTGATGTGATCATCACAAAAAAAATCCCATATTTTTCAGCTTATATAGCACACACGTAGACGAACTCAGTTTCTTCGTTGCATAATACTATTGATTCGCTGACACTTAAAAAAATTTCGCGAGGCACACATTCCTAGAAAAATCCTTTTTATTTGTGTCTTGACTTTCTTACGACGCACTAACCAAAAATACTAACTACGACAGAGTTTTAAACACAGTGGCACACATCATGTGAATCTGATGATAGTTCATCTATATCTATCTGCATTGAATTGAAAACCTAATTTTTTTTTCTTTTTGGCCGAAATTTGATTCCCAAATGATCAGTGTCTTGCTACAAGAATAGGATTCCATCTCAGTCAGGAATAGGCTATAGTGGAGTCAAAAAGTTGCTGAATGAACTTTCATACTACAACATCCTCATCATCATCATATTACTACTTACTCTGGGAACGAACGAAACCTAACCAACCAACCACAGGAAAAAAACTTTGAAGTAAAGTTTACCTAAAGTGTTTCCAATTTCTTGTGTTTGTACTTATGTGAATGTTTGTGTTCGTGTACGAGCAATAGCACTAGCAAAAAAGTAATAAACTTGGAGACTAAAGCAAAAAAAAAGTTTTTTGGAGAAGAGAAACAAGTTGAGTGACTTGACTTCACCATTCTTTTCTCCAGAAGGGCGAAAACATGTCGACAAATAACAAGGTTATAATCAACAGTACACTACTGCCAGGCTCGTATATTGCGGATGGGAGATTCTATTTGAAGAGAAAGATTGGTGCGGGATCGCATGGGGATGTTTTCCTCTCAAAGGATACCACAACGGATGAGGTTTGCAAAAAAAGAATTATATCTCATGCAATGAACATAATATTAGGTTTATAGTCTTTCTGGGAATCGAATGAAATGTAATTTCACTTCTTGCGCCATCATCATCATCATCATCACACACGCTGGCAGACTAATTTCAGGGGAGACTAATGAATGTTATTACATTTAAAATGGAAGAAAGAGAATATTTCTTGATCGATAATGCTATTTCTGCATCAAATGAAAAATTTAGCCCCAACCCCAACACTTGTAATAGTAATGAAATAAAACCCTGCGACTGTGCTAAACCAAACCAAACCACAGAAAAGGGGAGTGAAACAAGCAATGTTTTCATTTTCCTTTGCTTTGAAGAGAAATCACAGTCAAAATGTCTTGGGTGAAAGGGAACTAACGTTGAAAATAATGTATACTCATGTCTTCCTTTTTTCTAGGAAATTGCTGTCAAGCTGGAAAGCTGGGACACGCCAATGATGTGCTTACAACACGAGAGCAACGTATACAAACTCTTGGAAGGCGGTGTTGGATTCCCCACAGCGAGGTAGGGTTGGACGGAAGTCCCAATACTCTTAATGAATGGCACATTCGTTTTAATTACAATTCGGAGAATAATGATTTAATTCTTTCTCCGGATACACCTAATTTCTAATTTTGTTGTGTTCTCTTTCCAATTCAGACAAATTGCACACGCAAGAATTATTTCTTTCTGAGAAAGTGATAAAAAAATTTAATGTGTATTTCTTTCTTTTTTTCTCTCCAGATGGTTTGGCCAGGAAAGTCGTCACAATATTTTGGTCATTGACATGCTTGGCGCATCACTCGAAGAGCTTTTCCATAGATGCAATTTTCGCTTAATGGCCTTTGCTCCACTGTAAGTGCAGCAATGCCCTTGAGAATATTAATGTGAAGGTTTTACTCATGCATCACCCGACCAGCCCAAACTAACTAAATTCGTTTTCTCGTAGATTTACATGATTGACTTTGGAAATGCCAAGTGCTACCGTAACCCCAACAGTGGAAAGCACATTGCCTTCAAGGAGTACCGAGAACTTGGATTAAACGCTTGTCACTCCAAGCACCAGTCAATTGGCGCACTTTGCCGAATGGAACGCAGGTGAGAATGAGAAGAAAAAAATTGAATAAACTCTTCTTGTTAGGCAATATTACGTCTTACTTATTTACATACGACATCCAAAAAAGTGCCAAAAAAAAGAAAGTCAAACCAAGTCAAGTTACTACAAACAAGCTAAGCCAATTTCGCGCGTCAAATGAAAAACTTTCTTTTGAGTTTAAATTACTTCCAGTGGGCTGATCCGAAAAAAAACGGTGTGGCCTGTGTAACTAACTTTTTGGACAAAGTTTATCCTTTCACGTCACTTGTTAAGCTATAAAAACATTTTGGAATAGGGAAGGCGAGCATGCATGATAGAAAAATCAGTTTTGTAAACAGAATTAATGACTAAATTTAGAAATATTTTTGAAACGTATGAGGAGAACGAGACCGAAAATAAACTTTATTTGCAGATAACTTCTCTAGGTAGATACGTAATTTTCTCTTATTTTATTCATTTTCTTCTTTATTTTTAGCCGTCGGGATGACTTGGAATCATTGGGATATATGCTGACGTACTTTATCAAAGGGAAACTACCATGGGAGGATATTCACGATCCAGCGGAATTGAAACAGCGTAAAATGACCATTTCCTTGGATGAGCTCTGTGAAGTAAGTTCGCAATATGTTCGGTCGAAAAAACAAATCATTTTTAACCAATTTACCTATCGAAGCTGAAGCGCGAATGATGATATGATAATAGCAGATTCCAATTTCAATTCATGGCGAGCCTTTCATCCAAAATGAAATAATTTTCTTCAAAAGACGAACAATTTCAAAAAAAAATGTTCAAAGTCTATCTATTTCTAACAAAGGTTTCATCAAAACCTATTTTGATGAATTAGAATTTTTTGCAATCGAATCTAACAAAAGCAGTGGAGCTTGATCCTTAATAAGATAGATACATAATATACTTTTTTGTTCGTTTTTCGTTATTACTATTACCTCGTTATTGAAACTTCATACATTATTCAGAAAAGCTCATTTCTCACAAATAAAAAGTTCTTTTCATCACTATTTTTGTTCCAGGGTTGTCCCGAAGAGTTTGTCAAGTATTTGGCGTACTGTCGCAATCTTGGTTTCGAAAGCGACCCAGACTACGAGTACCTACGCTCCCTTTTCCGCACAGTTTTTGCAAAATATGGCTACAAATACGATTGCCAATTCGACTGGGTTGTCCTTCAACAACGTGAGAATAATAAGGAAACTAATAATAATAATATCACTACAACTCCAACTGCTGCAGCTACTGCCACCGCTACCGCCAAATTCGTGCTGAACCAGAAACTCCTTTCCGAACAAAACTTTTTGCCTTCACCCGTCGCCGTTGTTGCAGATGGGGATATACATCAACGTTAAGGGAATACATTGAAAAACAGAATATCTTGAAAAATGTTGACACTTTCCACATTTTTTTGTTTTTTTTTTTCATCTCACAAACAATTCTTCTTTTTATGTTCTTTATTATTACGTATGGATGCAATAATCGTTTGAAACTGATGTTGCTAACTGCCATTATCATAGAATTGTAATGATCGTTGTAGTGGCGCTTCCTTATTCCTTTTATTCTCGCTGCTGCCCAATTGCAATTCAGTGCCTATCCAACCTCAAAAGAATGACTGTAAAGTACTTTAATGATGGGGTTAGTGAGTAGCTAGTTTTTCTCCTTGAATTGCCATTTGCCATTGCCCGCTTGTTGCATGCCAATGCCAAGTCAATAGAATAGAAAATTTGAAAAGCTTCTCGTAGTTTTAGTTTTAAGGCAATAATCGTTCATTATTCCCATTATTATTACTTTAATAGCTTCAGAATTTTCATTTTCCTATTTCCGATCCGAATCTCACTTTCTTTGAGTAAGTCAGTCAGTCAGTCAAGTCTACCACAAACCTGACTATTGGAAAACCTTCTTTTTTTGTCATTCTACGTGTGTTTCGCAATGCGCCAGAAAAATAAAAGTGCATAAATAAATTATGATGTCATGCAACCTAGGGTAGGCAGGCTGTCTCGGCTTGCCCTGTATGAATGTTTTTTTTTTTTACAAAGGTAACCTTCTTTGATTTAAGGTAGAACAGGATCCATTAGGCATTAAATGTTGTGTAAGGCAAAGTAAACATCGCTTACTTAACATATTATTATTTTGTTTGTTGGTAGCTAAAGCTAATTTGCGAATTAACTCAATATACTCCCCTATAAAGGTGATAGTAGTACTAAGGACAGAAGAATAGAATAATTTTTTGTGGAGAATAGTTCAAATTGTTTTTTTTAAGAAGAGGTACCTTTTTTTCTATTGATGACGCACACTTAAAAACGAGTGGAAAAATTAGAGGCATTAAACCCAAAGAATAGAACATTCATTTGTTTACTTTAGACCTACCTAAGTTTTTTTTGTAATGTAAATAGGCAATGTAAAAACACCGAACGAAATCGATGCATGTATTAATGATAGTAGCAGTGTTTATGTAAATTCGTTAAAATGAAATGAAGAAAGAAGAAACGTTTCCTTGGAAATTCAATTAATTTCTTTTGATTTTTTCTGGTTCTTTCGGGGAAATGGAAACTTTTTCTACTGTGTAAATAAATAACAAAAAAAACGCTAAAACAAACAAAGCAAGCCCATGCGCAATTGTTTGCTTGCGCTGCTATTCTACTTCTAACTCTGGATCCAAGTCGATCGATGTAATTTTCTAGTAATAAAATAATAATAATAGACGTGGTTGTAATAAAGGAATAAAATTGAATGATGGAATGTTAGCCAAACCAAACCGAATCAAACCAGTGGAAGGAGACAAGCCCCTACTTTCTCTCTTTTGATGTGGTAAGCACATATCAAAAGGGGAAAAATGCAGTGTCTGTCTGTGGGAATTTGTGAACACTATCATATCAATGCAGTACAATAACAAGTAAGTTCGAGTATGTTTTTAGGATCGTGATCGGGAGAAATATATCTTTTGTAAATATTGATGTGTATTCCACTCGAATATTTTTAGTCATTGTAATTTTCCTATGTACATACAGCGGTAGACATTAAAACGGGAAAAAAGGAAATATTTGGATTGGATTGGGCAATACACACAATTTGTTTTGTTATAAAATTTCTGTAAACTACAAGAGTTTTTTTTATGAGAAATATTATTCGTAGAAAAAATAAAAACAACGTATAAAATTGTATGGCATAAACGAATATGTTGTATATAAGCTTATTTGCATTAAGTATTTCATTTCATAAACTCGTGGGCTTAAACAAATATTTGATGTTTTGAAATGAGTTAAGTCAATTATAATTTTAGAAATGCATGTTGATGGATGAAGAGGAATGCAAACTAAATATTTTATACTACCCTTTACTTTTACTTCCACTTTAATTTCATTTCAGACCATGCCACACCACAAAGATACACAAATGATGAAATGAAGTTACGGGGAGACTGTTATGCCATATCAAGTTCATCTGAAGGGCAGATGGATTTTTCAAGCAGAAAATTCAAGACTCACATAAAATCTAGTGGACTAGGTCCAACCGTGTGGTTTCAGCCATCATTAAAAATTAAAATGAATGCTTCAATTTTTAATTTCGATGCCATTTTAGAGTAGAGTGATAGTGATGTCCTTAACAAAATTGCTTGGACTGGACCAGACTAGATGAATTTGACAATAAAAGGCATGAGACCAGATTGAGATTTCATTCTCATAAAAGATCTATATCTGTTCATCAGTAGGATTTTCTTGTCAAGGTCAGCAAAACTGCTGCGAATGTTGGTGATGAAGTAAAGCTCGTTTGTGGTTTGGTTTTGGTAGAGCTTCATAAGCACTTTCCCAGATTTTTTTATAACTTTCTCCGACGTGACATCAGTTGTTTTACAGCTCTTATGTTTTTTATCGATTCAGCTGAATGTTTTTCCTAAACTTTAGTCACTGCTCAACAATCAATGGAATCATGATACCTATTTGAGTAGATTTATGATCAAAAGCGTACTATTTTTTTCGATTTTCATGTCTGATGTTTTTGTCGATTACATTAGATAGGAAACACGGGCTGTCCATAGTATTCGTACTTGATATAATTTAGAGGAGGATCGTGTATTAAATCTCCTGCGTTGGGAAATACTCTTCTCATTTTTTTAGCAACTTCCCTTCATAAGCACGGATTTATCAGGGGGAGGACACGCAACTTTAAGCCGGAAGTTATGTCAAAACCAAACAGGAAATCTAACAGTAAGTAGGATTCGGATTTGCTTCCTCCACTAAATCCAAACGGTAAATGAAATGAAAACGGTTGCAACCAGAGTTTCCTGTTGTTGCGAAATATGATTTCCGTATTCAATATTCCGGGGTTTCGTATTCCAAAGCATTTACTTATGAAATGATCCTACCTCCACCATCTACTTTGGTTAATCCAGTGTTCTTATGATGAATGTAAAAATACTTGTCCTCTTCTATCCCAGAAACAAATTTAATGATTTTGTTTCATCTTACAGACCTCATTAGTTTTAAAATAATGACGTTTGTGCAATTATCCGGGTTAATGGTTTCCCAGAATTTTTCGACAGTGAAACTTGCGCAAGTTTTTAGTTTTCTTAATGATGTCACTAGAAGGTATGACATTGTATTATTCTTTAGTGATGTAATACTTGTCATTAAATTCTTATTTGTTTGAAATTGTAGTAAATCAAATACGCGGGTGTATTGATAAGAGAAGAAAGAAATTTGAGACATTGCTTCGCTTACCATTAAGAATGTCATCAGAGTCGTGATGCTCAACCATGGTACGATGGGCGAATTGACTGCTATCCGATATCTCGGCTGATGCCTGTTTCACATGATCATTTCCAGTTCCAAAATCCTTTACATCACTATTTAAATCCCCTCCATTCGATGGAGGGACAACACTACCCTCAACACCACTACAGGACGGTTCGATTGAATCAGCCGAAGAGAAAAATGAAGACGATGGGGAGGCTAAGTCGTTACTGCAAGTGAGGGCATCTTTTACAATGCGTAAGGCAGGGGGAAGTATCTGCGACTCCGGTGGGTCATCCAGAATTTTTAATGTAAAAAGTTTAAAATTCCTTACAAGGGATTTAATTCACACACACGTCGCAATCACTCAGGCTCAGGCAGAACAGGACAAAGAGAAACTCGGATTTTAAAATGGGCATCAGAAATAATCGATAATCTTAACTTTGGTTTTGCTAAATATAGTGCGTCAGTATATATTTCACTATTAGAACGTTGTATATTTTGATGTAATTAAAGGAAATAAATATTTTAATCACAATTTACAATTAATTACCACTTTTCAAAATTCAAATCTCAATTCACCGCAACACTAGACTCGACTACAGTTACCTATGCAAATCGGAAAGAAGTTAATCGGTTGAATTATTCTTATCAGGGTTTGAAGGGTAGGAAAAATATTTGGGATTTAAGAGTTTAGTAATTATTCAATTTATGCAATGTCCGTTATGGTTCCAGCTGGGGCCACGAAAAAACTTAATTCCCCAAAACAAACTTAGTCACTGTTTACGCTCTAAAACCAAAATTTACTAATCTATCTAACCAGTTTCAATTATCTAAATATCGTAGAATAAAAAATTCCTGTTTCCTGCGGCAGCTGCTTTTTCCCTTCTGACCACAGTAAAAAAATATGAGCTAAGTAGAAGAAGAATGCATACGTACTTTCACCAAAGAAGCAGAATGATACAAAATTAGTTACATGATGATTCCTATATAACAGCCAAAGGAGAACTGGAGAGGAGACACGAGTTTATCAACGATTCTCTCCATCACAAACCCAACCAAACCACCACGTACTTACACGTTCAAAGAAACGAACGATCCAGTGAGTGGAGTGGAGCGAAAAACTCCAATATCAGTCTAGCTGCAAGAAGAAAAAGCAAACCAAATGGGATTCCATTTCCATACATTTTAGATAGCATCCTCCGTACAGAAAAAAATCGAAGCATTTTCCCTGCTTTCAGCATTTTCCTTTCTCCAGCTCACAGCTAAGCAGACTTTCCAGTCTACGATAAACGCAGTGTGTAAAGCCTCACTTTAAGTTTCGCTTCGGTATTGTAAAATGAAAGAGTTCGTTTTAGCTAGACGCTTCCTTTCTCCATAAACTCGGCTCGGTAGAGTTGTAGTAGCTGAAGCTGAAGTGAGGGTGACAGTACAGTACCTACATTACTTATTTCAAGAAAGAATGAAGGTATGATGGAGGGAATGGATGGATGGGAGTTGGTATGCTTTCAAGGGAAAGAGAAAGCTATTGTGTTAACGGTGCAAATGATAAAGAAAGGATTGAGCCTATCTAAACTTTCCCATTAAAACACGCCACCTCTTGCGCTCCTCATGGATAAGACAAGTATAAAAGTAAAGTAGGTGGTAGGTAAGTAAGTAAGTGAAGCATTTTTTTAGGTATACTTACTCACACTGTGCAAAAAAAAGTTTGTCGAGGAAAAGGATTCGGCTTGGCTTCCTGTGGTTGCCAGCTTTCTTTTATTTTATGATGGGTTATAAAGCACTATGGCTTCGATTCCTTCCATCCAAATACGAATCATACCAAACCCATACCTTACCTTATCAAACGCTTATAGAATGAACAAACGTAGAAAAAGTTTATATCGCCACTGCCGAAATAATAGTCCATAATAATGATAGTGCTATCACATCAGTTGATGGAAAAAGAAGAAATAACGATTGAGAAAGAAAAGTGGCTGAGAAATTGGAATGCTCATGTATTGGATTGGAATACATGCTGACATACCAAACTTAAACGGAGCAAAGCAGGGAAAGGAAAACGATTAAATTCATATTTTAGCGTCAGCTAGCCAATGGCTCTTCCCTTGCTTACATATCAACGATATGGTATGCACACAAGCCCTGTATGAGTATGTATGAGTTGGGGAAAGCAATTGAAAATAGAGAAAGCACATCAAATGTATGTTCATATTAAAAGTAATGCTCGGGTGTTATCGACCATATCGCTGGAAAAGTGTTTATAGCATAGCAGCAGGAGTTGGAGCCTCATCCATGTATATACTTTCTAGTATTGCTGAAATAGACTCCATATTTCTTTTTTGGTGAATTTCCATTTAAAAGAAGTATTCATACTGGTTGGTAGTCTGACCAAAAGCTTGGCTGGAGATCATACAGACAAAGTGAAGTGAAGGTTACGTACTACTACAACTACAGCAATATGAACCAAATGTAAGTATATAGTAGGCATACATTATAGAACCAGAATTGAGCTTGAGCAATATATATCCCTACTCATTCTCCATTCCCATTCGAATTCGTTATTCGACACGAAGAAGAAAGCTTCTTAGGAAAAGAAAGGAACAAAAACATTTCCATGAGGGAAAGCAGGAGAGAGTAAGTAAGGTAGCCACCGCACTTTCTCTTTTCCACCACCACCACCAGCAGTTTTCTTGCTCTCTTTAACTTTAAAATATGCATAGGGAGAGAGAAAAAACTTTCCTTCTGGTTCAAAAAAGTAGGTATGATGTGATGTGTAAACTGGAAGGATGCTTGGAGAACACTGATTCCCCAGACTTGAAAGTAACTCGTTTCAGCGGGCTTCATTGATTTTACTTGTGTATACCATCGTATAGCGTTCATATTTCACAACTTTGAAGGGAAGAAAACGGCTGCTTTCTGGTGTTGCTGTTACTACTACTACTTCTACTATTGTATAACATACTTCCATTGTTCGTGGATTTAGGGAAATAAAATGCGGTAGCTTGTAGCTTGTAGGTATTGTACAAAGCTGCGAATACCTCTTCACTTTTTACAATGCTTTTCTAACAGACTAAAATATTTATACATGTTTTCCCCTCCAGTCCACGAGCCAAAGAATTAAAGAAGGACGTACGTACACAGTTGCGTTGCGATGGAATGAAAACGAGCTGGGCAAAATTTCTTACTGCTGTAGTAATAATACTGCAACTCAACTAATGCCTTCCTTCTTTATCCATAGGAAAAAGTGGCTTTACTTGGATGTATATAATACTGTGTAAGTAGGTATTTGTATGTATCCAGTTTAGTAAGGTGAAAACTTGGAAAAATTGTAACGATTTTTAAGGGAGGAAGAAACTGGTTTTATGCCATGTTCTCTTCCTTTTTCAACAAAATGAACTGTTGCATATAAACTAAAAGGAGTTTTGAGATGGATTATGAAAGGAAAGTTTTTTGAATGGCGACATGAAAACACGCAGTACAAAGCGAAACACAAGCTTTTATAAAAATTAAAACGCTTATTCTAATTGTTCCTCTTTGTTATTATGATTATTAAATGGTCTAATCTCAGCTCTGGTCAGTATTTATTACTACTTAAGTAGGTGCTTAACTTTGTCGGTTTTTTGTAGTGGACGTATTTATGTACTCCAAAAAGCTATCGAAACATTAATGCCGTTTCTTGATACGAAAATAAGCCGCAATACTTTGCTTTCATACCTGACCTGATCAGGATTGGTCAACAAAGAACATCTTTAGGCAACGCTAAACAAAGGATTTTTCTTTTGTTTTTGAGTGGATTACGTCTTATTTCTTAGTTCTTGCATCATTTACCCCTAAGGCTGGAAAGACTTTGGAACTTAGATCTCTGGATGGTTTGTTATTGTTATATGACAAGACAAAAAAAGCTTAATACGATTACAATATGCTTTCTCTCCCTTGATAAACATAAAGTTATCGTAAACTTTCATTACTTAAGTTGGAAATCATGTTCTCGTGAAGAGGACAGGAAAAAACCATATGGTCGATGACTTTAATCATGTTCAATGATTTTCTTTGTGAGGTGAACTAACTGTGAACATGATGATTTTGTTTTTTCACAAAGCCCAAAAAATTCAAAGAACCTTATTTGTGATGCGAAATGAAACTCCTTTTTCCTTCTTGTCTCATATTCCATTTCTTTCATCCTTTTTTCCAGTTTTCGCTCTCGTTCTGGTACTATTCCATTGCATTATCATTTTGCTTGTGCCATTGCATTGCCGAAGGAAGCCGAACAAAATTATTTCGCTGCTTTACGGTATCTGGTAGTCTAACTATAACAGTGGCACAAGGCACAAACCATCATGTATTTCGAAAGAACAAAGCTGGTTTATTTTTTTGCATCTCATGGACTAAATAAAACGTCTACAGAAGACGTTTGGATTCTTTTATTCTTTGAGCTTGAACTGAAGTGAAGTGAATTGTTTTAACTGGAAGATGTTTGTCAAGAGAATGAAGTGTACACAATGAAGATATATCCCTAGAAATAAATAGATTCGTTTGTGTTTTCAACATCACCTCCTCTTTCCTTTACCTCATGCTTACAGAGAAAATCACGAAAACAAATAATATTCAAATAAAATGTTGATTGGATTCGATCACGAAGCAAGGATAGGAAAATAAAATGGAAAATTTTGTAGAGGATCAACATCTATTTTTTTGCAAACGTTTCAGTTTGTACGATTGTCACCATTATATACCATGAGCAGGATTTAATTAAAACGCAAGAATCTTTGAATTGAAGTTCTCACAAAAATAGAAACTTTTTTGTAGTCATTCTTTATAACATCAAAAGTTCTCTTATTTTTTCCAATTTCAAAAAGTAACAGGAATATTCTCAACGCATAAGAGCACTTCAGCTCCATTGTATAAGAAAATACTCGTGTTTACTCTTTCAACATTATATTTTGGAGAAAAAATTCATATTGATATAATTAATATAATATTTATTTTTACTTTTTGCGCGTCTTTGTCCCGTCTCATCGTCATTCATGATTCATGATTGTAATTATACTACGATTCCCATTTTTTGACGAATGTGTTGAAATGTGACAAGACTACATGATGACATGTTTTTTCCCATTTGAGATCAAAAGGACTATTAAATATCATATTTTGAGCAAAGTTGAATTAAATGTCGACATCAAGCATTCTTACATTTATTATTACTCAATGTGCATACATTTTCTTAAAAAAAAAAAAGAAACTGCGCAGAGCCTGAGTCAGACTGACGTACATTCAAAAATACTACACTTTTTTTACGAAAGGCTTTTAAAAAACTACAGCTCATACATATTTTATCGACTTGTTTTTCGTTTTTTGAAAGAAGCAAAAAAAAACTTTCCAGAGAAAGACAAGACAAGCATAGCTGTACACAACTTACTTGAAGTGCAATAGAATACAGTAATGTGTCGTGAAACTCACTTTCCTATTTTAGGGAAAGTAAAAAAAACTGTTGAAATGTTGTTGTTTCGGTTTACTTACGTTAGTTTTCTGACATGATCTGTTGAAAAGATCCATGAAAGTCGAAAGGTACCTAAAGGATTGAAAAAGGAATTCTACTTGATGATGATGTTATGATGGTAGCGGTAGCCATGCTAGAATGATGATGCTGTTTACTTACCAACAACATGCTTCAGTACTTTTTTTCCCCGAGTCATAAATAAATTATGTTTTTATGCATTCTAAAGTATATGCCAAGTTGTTTCTCTTTCTTCAGATGTTCCTTTCTCCACCAGAAAAAAAGGAATATAATTTGGAATTGGTTCCTCTTCTCTCTGGAAGCTTTTCTTTTAAACGGAGAAATCATAATGTTTTTCGTATGCATTACTATAGAAAAAAGGAAGGTAATGGAATTATGACTACAATCCAATTTTCGTGCCTTCTCGTCAACGCTCCTTCGAATAAAAAAGAGTGTTTGTTCGTCGTTATTTTATCTTCATGAGTTGGAGTAGAGTGTGCTCATGTAAAATTCAAGAAGAAATGGAATAGATAGGAAGACTTTAATATTTCGAGACAATGACAGTTGGTGGGTTATGGACGTGCCAGGACTTCTATTATATTATTCAGGGCCATCGCATCGTGTCAATTCTACAATATCAATATCAAATGGGTCGTTTAGGTAAAGGAGAATGCAAACTGTAAATATATAATAATCCTGTTACTTCTAAATTGACAGAATATACTTATAAAAATGACGATACGGTTATAGACAAGTAAGATGTTTTGCTGCTTCATCGGTGTCAATTTGATAAACATGCGGCTTTGATGATCTTGTTCCATCCAATTCACTGGATTGGAAATGACTGACAGCTTAAAGTAAGCTGGAATTTTTCAAGCTGCTTGTGCATTACCGGAAAGAAGTGGAAAGTAGAAGAGGTACATGGAGAAAGTGAATGATTATAGCTATCACGGGTGCTGTGAAAAAAAATGACAAGGATTTTTTCAAGGATGCATTTCAACGCGAGGAAGACAGAAAGTGCCTCTTTCTTGTTCATCCAATGCAAGGTTTTGGATAAGTATTACATGAAATATCTCTGAATTCCGACCGAGGTTTTTAAGAAACGATAAATGTCAACTAAGCCTGGACTAGAGATTGAGCTAATATTGCACGAATCTGAATAAAATCTAGATTCATAGTTTTGTCCTCTAAGATGAACGAAATAGATGTTACTTAGAACAACGAATGAATAGTACCTCGTGTCGTGTCACTGTCGACCTGAATGACTTTAACTTCGTCGTATACTACAACACTCCTCTACTTACACTACGCAGTTCTTGGAAAGGAAGCCTGGATCTGGATCCTCGAGACGGTTTTTTGTCAAGTAAACGAGCAATAAATTTTTTTAGAGCCAACTCAAGTGCAAACATGTGTAATTGAGGAGGAACAACTTCAAAAATCTCGAAAGTTTTTTAGCTGAAGGGTAGTTATGAAATCATTATTACGTAATCCTCCCCAGGATAGAATTTTGGGAGGAAAAAGTTTTTCAAAGGAAATAAAATTCTATTTCCAAATTAGCCGGAAACCGTCTTGTCTCGACATAATCTTGTTTTTTCAGAATCCAGTATTTTTCCTATAAAGGAACTGAAGAATATTTTAGTAAACGCAAAGGAACTTGCATTTTACATGTACATATTACTTGTGTGTCGTAATGTGTCGAGTTTAAATTAAAAAGTAGATTTAAAGGTGATTTAAACGTAATTAAAAAATAATGAATATTCATTTTTACTTTACAAATGAAAAACAAGGAAGAAAGAAAATAAGTAAATGAGACAAGATTTTTTTTTTAAAAAAGAAGGACGTGCACGTACCCGTGTACATTTCTGTTTTCGTTTGTTTAAAGAATTTGTGTTGACTCAAAATTTTCATTTTTTTATTTGAATGACATGGCATGTGTTACATTACACTCACGCATTGCAATTTCAAACGCCATAATAAAAACTATCTTTTCGCTGACAACACGGGATAGCTTGATTCTGATGTGATGTGGTGTTATGAAAATTTCTTATTTTTTCAAAAATTTTATTTGTCTTTATTTCGCTTATTATTATGCAAGCTTTGCAGTCTATGTCTCTGTCACTGTGACTGACTTGCTCATCGTCCCATAATATGACAAATATGCATGACAAAAAAAATCGTTTCCATTACAGTCTGCATACCATTACCCACATTACCTACTTAAATAATGAATGACGCAAACACATGTTTGCATTTCTTTTACACATTTCAACAACAAAGAGGATTTTGAAAGTGTGAATATGTGAGTATGAAACTGATGACTTTTTAATCAACTTTGTTTTACGATGTAGCTGTACTTGTCAGTAAGGAATCATACACATCCATTCGATGGATATAGAAAAACTATTCAATATTTTTTCCTTGAATATTTCATATCAATTTCTCATTTTTTGTCCGTTTCGCAACAGTTGCATGGCTGTTGCTGAAGCCGCCTTCTAATATGTATTTTGTAACAGTATCTGCTATCAACATTAAATAGCCGTAGGCATTTCAGAAGATGTTTCATAACATTTTCTAAAATAGCAATGAATTTGCTACGGCAAAACTGAATCTAATCTCACAAATGGCTGATTAACTCTGTTCACAGTTAAATTATCATTTTTAATCTTAATCAGAATCGATTGTAGTATTACCAGTTTTATGGCTTTATACAGCTCTCCTCGTCATTTGTTTCCTTCATCCTCATCGCCTGAGAGTGAGATTCGTCAGAGTAATCAAATAAGACAGTATCGGATTCCCACAGTGATTCTACATTGTCAACAAGTATTTCAGGATCTTGCCTTTCCTCATGATGAACTATGAATAAAAATGATTGGGAAAGTTTGTAGTAATTACGATTTCAGGTAAAGAACAAAATGCTGTTCCTATCATTAAAGCGATGAATTATTGCTTTCAGGAAAACACGATAAGTTTCAATTTCTTCCACTTTCAGATTAAATGAAAATCTGCTGATTCAATGAAATTCCGTAAACAGTAATTAAAGCTGACTAAAATCTGAAACGCATGAACAAGTACCTAATCAAAGTCATAAAAAAATTATAGAGAATCGTCCCGTGTTTGTGTATACGTGCGTGGCATAACATAAACCAATCATAAAATTTATTACAAATGCGGAGATGCATAAGAAATGCAATCTTAAGCAATGCACTTTTTCTTCGAAAGCTTAATCAAGCCACAACACATAACACAACAACATAGACAAAACACGTGTACCTCAAACATCCAAAAACAAACAAATTAACGATTTTATCATACAGGTTATACCAAGACGCTGACAGAGCGTGAAAACATTGTAATAATGTGGAGCTTTCGATTAAGTTAAACTCGAGTTGAGTTGAGTCAAGTCACATTCCTTTTTTGCCAATGTCGGAAGAGATTCTCAGTCGAGCTGAGCCAACATAACAATGAGGAACTAACCGTTTTAATATAAAAACAAATTTCATATCTCGACCACAACAAAAATCAAGTTGATACTGATTTGATTTGATGATGAATAGCAAAAAAAGGATGCTTTCATTTATACTTACTACTGCATAGGTATTTCTATTATTATATTTTTTTGGGTAGTAGACATAATAATAATTATGAAGAATTCGTAATAAATAGAAATATAAGTTTTAAGAACCTGGCCTGGCCCGTAAATTCATTTTCATAGCTTTAATCATTTCCTGATAATGAGTTGAGATAACTGTTCATCGCCACATTATTATTAATAAATGAGTTATTTTTTATTTAGGTGGCTGCCTTTAGATTGGCTTGGCTTGGATTACTGGCATTGTCTCTATTTAAAATCTTCGTTGGTGGCTAAAAGAGGTATTTAGATTAAAGTATGTTTACTCAGCACATTATTTTCTTGGCACTGTAAAATGTTATTACTAGCACATTGCATTGCAGAAATTTGTGCACTTCCTAACATACATCTCATCCGTAACATTGCTGTACATCTCTTCTTTTCGTTTGTCTGTCTGTCAGTCTAATATGAAAATTATGAGCCGTGAAAAAATTTAGGGGCCCTTTTATTATGTTTTTAGGATTTAGGGATTTAGGAGCAAAAATGCCTTCCTGGCCAAATACAAACCAAATATGTACAGGTTTGGTTTGCTCTGCACTGATTGAACAGTTACGGAAAGTAGCTGAACGAATGCGCTTCATTTCGAAGGGATTGAGCTTGTTTACGTTTTAGGTTGAATTCAAAACAAACCTGTGCTTAGCGGTGTTCAGTTACATTTTTTTATTTTCTCAAGAAATTTTAAATTCATGAATGACGTGCACTGGTCTCAAAATACTCTTATTTTTAGAGGAATATGGAATTAATGGTAAAAACCAAAGTCAGTTTTGGTTTAGTGTCTGCGGATTGCAAAACGATATATGTTTTCTTGCATAAACCTTCACATCGCATTTCACAAGAGTTGAATGAAACTCGTCTTTCCAAAATCACGCAGGCTGGACTAGTGTCAACAAAATTTACCGAGTCACTTTTTCCTATTGCATTGTTATGCGTGAGAAGTACTTAACAAGCTTTAACAGTGAACATGAAAGTAAGAAAGGAAGAAAGAATGTCTGCTTTCATAACAGATTTAAAAAATGTATTCTCATCACATCACACATTAAAAATCCATCCAAGACGATTTCTTTATGCATCATACACGTCTCATATTTTTTCACTCTTTGTTGGAAGAAGTTTCAACAATTGAACATGCCTAGAGCTGTGTTGAAGTAGGTACCACATTATTATCACCACATGCATCACATCACCATTAAGTAAACCTGCAACGTAGCTTCTCTCTGCAGCGCTTTAAATCTTTAAAGATCCTTTGCATCTCAGAGTAAATGTTCAGAACAAGAAGAATCGCTATCGCAAACAACTTCAGCATCAACGTTGCATTCATGAGAAATTCTTTTACTTGAGCCGAAGAGAGCTCTTGATTGTATGGAAGGCACTGCTTAAGTCACTGCAACCAACTCAGATGCAGATCATGTACGCATGCATCATATCACAGTAATAGTAAGTTCCTTCAATTTTTCCTTATCCTCAGGCTGAATATGAGCTGAGCTGAACCAACAATTTTTAGCAATTTAACCATGCAATAATAACGTTTAATAACTCTTCATTTCTTCTCGTATGGACATCAAGTCAAGTCACTTGCTTATGTGATGTGATACAGTGCGATCATGTTGCAGTGCCTGATTGTGAGTATCATACAAACAACTTGAATTAAAAAAGAGCAAGAAGAGCAGGTTTTTTACTCACATTGTCTCCTTTTATACTATACTGCATTGTTTCATGAAGTATCAAAGAAAAATTCAAACTCGTTGCCAATAAGTCTTGTAAAATCTCGTGTTATCAATTCGTGCGCTGAAACAAGAAAATTCAAATGAGCCGGAGCAACAAGAGAGAGAAAAAAAACTTTTTTTGCCATTAAATTATTATAAAGATTATGATCATTACCCGCCGCATGGCATCGCATGCAAACAAGTGGAAGGAGGAACTACAGGAGAAATAGGTAATGGGACACAAAAACTATTACAATTATTATTGGTGCTTAGGGATCGCGAGAAAGAAAAAAAATGTAAAGACCAACTTGTTTCTTTCTTCGGAGAAGCGAAGGTAATGACTGGGGGAGTTTTTTAAAAGGCCAACTTGTTGTTTTGGCAGTTCAGTTCAGCGGCTTTTGCATCACATATCATAATTTTAACGAACAAAGCTAGTACTGGTCTAAACCTAAACCTCTTGTTTGGTCTAGTCCTAGTCGTCCGTGGTCTGGTCTGGTCTGGTCATTGCTTTCTTTTTTGTGTTGAACAAAAAAATATATGAATTTTTCATAAGAGACGAAACCAAGACCAAACCCAAACTGAACCAAGCAAGCTGAGAAAAAAACTGATTGCGAATGAGTGAGAATTTCTTAAAAGTCAAGTGGAGTTGACCAGCACCAGCATCATTCTCTTGTGGGATTACTTATACTATTATACTATGCATGATAGAGTATTTTGTTTTGTTAATATCATCATCTCGCATTCCTTTATGGTGATCAAGATAGCACTCTTGGGCCTACGAAGGCAGATTACATGAATAAATAATTAAAGGCATTCATTCCCTGTTTGATCTTCCTTTGAATAGGTTGTTGTTGTTTCTGTTGCTGCTGCTGTTGTTGAATTGAAGCCGTTGGTATTCGTACTGCATTGCGTTGCATGCAAAACGTCCAAGTGAAACCAGACGCGCCGTGTGCGTCTACTAGTATTCCTGTGAGGATTGGACTTTTTAGAGAAAAAAACTTCTCTTTTTGATAAAGGAATAGTTGATGAACCTGATCATTACTTCTATTACTATTACTATTGCTACCCCTCATGTTACTCTTGAGAGGAGGAGGAAAAAAGGAAGAAACGGAAATTGATCAACAAGTTAGGTAGTCCGTCTGTTTGTTCGACTGTGACTGTGTAATCAATTTAGGCTGACTATATAACAGTGTTATAACAGCCAATTTATTCGAAATCAATAAATCTTGAGTTTCCTCTCGAAAAAAAAACTGATTTGCTCACGTAATAATTAACGATATCAAAACTAAAAGGTACAATTCCAATTTCACCTCATTTATTGCGATTGCCATTCTCTGTTTTCCGTCAATTAAGCAAAACAAAGACACACATTTTTGATTATTGTGAACGTATGCGAAAGAGTGAAGTGATAGTGACCTTTTTTGAAAGTTATTTGAATTTTGTTAGTGCAGGCATCTTTACAAGCCATTACTTCGTAATGACTAATCATTAGAAAGAGAAGACATGCAAGTGAGCAGTTTTGGATCCCAACTTTTTCTCATTGTCTTCCTTTGAATGACATTGAACTTGGCTCTAAAATCGTGGAGGAGGAGGTGAAAAATATTTATATGATCTGAGAGAAGTGAAAAAAAGAAACTCAGCTTCAGTTGACGTACAGTGGAAGAGAAGAGAGGTGCAGGCTACTAAAAAAGAAACAGCATCTCTAACAATCTACGGAAGGCATTATAAAGCGAGCACGTAGCTTCATGCAAATTTTGTCAAGAGTGTTTTGGTCGTGTCGCGAAAACAATTTTTTTGGAGAAGATGGTGGCATGATTGTTGTGATCATCTCAAGGGCAACGTGAGTATGGTAGTTACGAAATGATAGAGGAGATTGAATAATCGTGCGTGGTGCAAAGTAAACGTGCCTAATTTCCTGTTGGAGTTTGGATTGACTGATTGTGTGTAAGTGCAATTTATTTGGAAGCTTATAGTTTAGATTGAACCCTATTAGCCTATTATCAACTGGAGAAGAAATTACATAAAATTTTGTCGAGTGGAGCGATAACTGTTGGATCCTTGAAAAAAGGTAATTCATATAAATCTCAACAGCATTTACTGTATAGTCATTGTTAGGCGAATAATGTAGGGGAAAAAGACCTGAAGTCATCCCAGAACAATGTAATAGTACTTATTATTACGACATCGGATGTATGAATAATATGAATATAAAATATTATAGTTTGTAGGAAGGTCACCGCACTTGTTAAGTCACATCGAAAAGGAAATAGGAGACTTTGCACAAATCACACCACATCACTCCAAGTTTGTAGATGATTAGCATAATGATTGATATGAGAATTAAATGGAACTGTATGTATGCACCTACTTTAGATTTCCCATGAATGATTATGATTAGGATTTGGATTAAAAAAGCATGGAACATGCATGGATGACTCCTTCATTTATGATGGCGATGATGATGACGCGCTACGATAAAATAAAATCCTTTTTTAATGTGGGATTGACCTCCAAAAGTCATCAAGGTTGACTGGCTGAGTACTCCAAGCCAAGGGGTCAACTACATGTTCCTTTGATCGATTCTCCCTTTGTAAGTACACGAGTGAAGTCGAGAAACCCATTCTAGCATTGCACAGTTTGTCTTGTCTTGTCAAAAAAGTAAAATCCTCGTGAATTGATTGCTCGTGTTTCATGGGGTGGATCGTCACTCTTCTCATTTTATTTTATGACTTGCTCTTGCTCTGCTCTATTCTAAAATTAAACAGGTTGGTTAGGTGATCAATACTAATTTTTTATTATGTAAAGAGACAAGTTGACAAGTAAGTAAGTGAGTTGTAGTAGCAATAGCTGCAGGAAAACAAGCGGAAAAAATGTAAGGAAATTGGCTTCGAGCTAAATAAAAATAGTTTCGATGGGCTGTGCTCTATCTTTTTAGACTGGGGTGCTCATTCATTCATGACCAAAAACCAAACCTAAAAGATTTGAAGAACGAGCCGATATAACGACAACAAAATACAAACGAACAAGAACAACCTTACCTCAATTTTTTTTCTTCTTTAATAAACTTTTATTGTTATTGCACCATTTTATAATAAATAATTAAAGGTCATCCATTCGGTAACTCTGATGATATTTTTATGGACAAGTTGCATACATTAGTTGTATAATTCTTTGATGGTGATGTGATATGATGTGGTCTGCTGGTATATGCTTTCGTTTTGTGGTAGTGGTCATCGACCATGACAATGCCTAGAGGATAAATTATCTAATTTAATCTTAAATCTCGTAATGGCTGCAGATGTAGATCTACCAAGTCACAATATAACACTAGAATTATGTATCGTTATTTGCATTAATTGTAATTACTTGTTAAAAAGTGGTTTTTTCGTTTTACCGACCTTCCATCAATTACATATTTGCAAGTTACAAAGACTATCCTTCTTGCATCCGCTTTAGAATTTGCATATTTAATTGAAATTCATATTTTCACAAAAGGGATAACGCAACGCAACACAGGTGAAGTTAATGTGCTTGACAGAGTTCCTAAAGCCACATTTCAGGGTTCTAATCTAATCTGAGGGACTATATTCTTCTATTGTAAAAAAAAACTCGCAAGTCAAGTCCCAAGTCAGGAAAAAGTTTCGCATTTTTTATTTATTCTTTTCTATTTCACCCAAAAAATCTCTTGAGGTTTTTGCTGACTGACTGCATCTGGCTCCACACGTGTGCCTTAAGTCAAGTCAGTCAAAAGTCAATACTTTTATTTCGAAAGAAAGCTCAAGTGGCTCGACCATAATGTCACCTTTAATGCACATGTAGGCAAACTGAAAGACCTCTGCCATTCCTCAATTCATTTCAATCTACTTGAAGCCTGCGCCATTCCCAGTACCTAAGTTGAGCTGAGCCGAGTCGTTAGCCGCTCGTTCAAACGATAAAAACCGCGATGCCGTGACAAAGTCACTATTTTTTTTGTCTGGTATTTTTTTGCAGTACAAGCACCCTTTCCTGAGGATAATTATCCTGTCAAAAATCCATCTCAAATGGAATGACTCCCATAAATTATGATTGGAGGTAGAGACAAGGAACGCATTGTAGCGATGATTACTGAAGCACATCAAACTGTTGTGCATACGGTACAATTTATTGACAATGCGAAATTATTATGTAGTTCCAATCCAATGAAACAACATCGATATCGATAAGTTCAAGAGCGTACAGAATGCAATCATTCATACATACATGTGATATAGTGTGTATGCATTTATGGACGGATGTAATCAACGCTTTGGGATACAAAGTCAAACAAAGCCATATTGGTGATTTGAATTTGATGAGAAAATTGACCGAGCTCCGCTCCGACAACGACAATTGCCACATCCACCGGACAGTTTAATTGCCTTCACGTGTGTATGCGTTGCCATAAAAGTCTCCTTCTTGAATTTTACAAAGAATTTAAAATTGCCATGTTCTTTGAAATCGATGGGAACGTCGATTTTCATTTAGTATTAGAACGTCAATCAAACCGCAAGAACTTTTTTTTAAGAAAGTTCGGTAATAAGCTTTAAAAAGAAAATAGGTGCTTAATGCTCAAGGTGAACGGATCGTAGAGATGATAAGCTTATTCGGTAATAACGATTTAAAAGTTGCAAGCTGTTAACATTAAGATTATGCTAAAAAACAATCTTTTTTATATCCTTTTATAATTTTCAAGATCAACACAGTTTATCAATTACTTCAACTCAACAACTCACTTTCATTTTCGGGGATAATTGAATTTACATAAAAAATAGTGCTCATTGTGTAAATGCAATTTAGCATTTTTATATGCCCTAAAATAGTTGGGAGGGTGCGTGAACAATTGGATAACCTTTTTTGATTGTGTTTACATAACACAATTTTATTTTCATCGCTTCGTAATATAATTCGTAATGCATGACCAGTGCAAGCAAGAAAGTTGAGCTCACGATTATAATCATGCATGCATCATTCTCCATATCTATTTACTTATACTTCTTCTTAGGTAGAAGATGACCATTTAGATTGGAAGAGAAGACAAGACAACTTAATAGCTCCCTCATTTGGTATAAGTAATTATTTGGCGGACTCGACAAAACAATATGGTCGACAGTCGACAACTCCACTTCACTCGCTACCACTACCACCATTTCTATCCGTTTAATTTACTTCATTTTAATGCAATTAGACGAAATGTGGAATTCAATCAAGCAAGGCTCAATAAATTATTTTGACAAAAACCAAACCAAACTACCAAAGCCATTCAACCATTTTTTAGTAGCATTGAGAGCGTAATTAAAGCAAACCAATTTTAATAGCCAAAACGAACCTAAACTTGTTCTCATTACAACAACAGCAACACTTGTGCCAAATGATTATGTTACTGGCTTATCATTTATTCGATTGGGATTATTAAATCATCATTAAATTCAAGACACGTTACAATCTCCAAAGATGATGTGGTGAGGGGCTGCACTGCAGACGAAAATCCTTATGCATCTCTTTGTTCATTCATGGCTTCTCCTGATTTAATGCATTTTTATCCACAGTTCACGTCCGCGCCATATGGCACGCTCTGTAGATACTGCTGGCGCAAATGTGAATTTCTTGTCAAAGGAAAACGCATTCTCCAAAAATCTATAAAAAAAATCAAGCCAAAAGGATTTTGTCCGCTAGAGCCCAAAACCACAAAAATCAATGAAGATAATAATATTGCAGTTTGCTTGCATTGCAAATGCATATGTATTTTGCTTATCACGACGAATAAAAATTTTGGATCATGACCATATTAATCATGAGCGAATCATAAAGTCAATGTGCTAATTGTTTTTTGAAAATGCCATTTTTTTCTAATAAAATTATGGCTTCATATCTCGCACCGACAGCAATAATTGCTTTTTATTTTAAGATGCTAAAATAATGAGTGTGATGATAATAATGATGTGCTGCAATTTGATATTATATGATGTCATGTTCAATAGTGATTTCACTCAAAAAGGAAAATGCGATGCAGTGCACTGCACCATAAATAGATTTGGAAAGCATTACTTTACATTTTTTTACTAAATTTGGCTAATAATATGAATATATGCATCCATTTTTTTCCTTTTTGTGCAAAACGATATTTCTTCGTGTTAGTCACGTACTTGCTCCGAGAAGTGCATTAAAAATACAAATCAAATGTATTTTTGAAAGATGTAATGCACCATGTAATAACAACAGAAAATTACCTGTTTAAAAAACCCTGTACACATGTCAATAATCGCTTTGTGCATGATGCGCATAGGCAATAGATAATAATACTCTTTAAAAGTTTTTTTCGAAATGTCCTTTGTGAAAACCACTGCTTTTGGTTTGTTGTTTTTTAATACGAAGAATGGAAAAAGTGAAAGAGAAAATACCACAAAAATACAGGAGAGTTTGTTGGAATGGAATCATTAAATTTTTTATTCCTGCATGCCGCCACCACATCACATCACATCGTATCACCATTTACATTCACAGTTTAAGTTGAAACGTGATGATTCCGGTGAGGATGGAGATTAAAGTGTTGTTATTGAGGTAAATTTAGGTCATTGGGATATTTGTACAATTGTGTAGGGGAACGAATCGTAGAAGGTAGACAAAAAAAATCAATGAATTTTTAGGTAATTCTTCTCAAGAGTTTCTTGGCATTTTCTACCGTCTCCGCGTGATATTATTCGACAACGAAACCAAAACCAGAGAAAAAAACACGGCAGGATAATACACATAAAAATGGTGGTGGTGGTAATGATGATATTGATGATGACTTGATGACCAATGTAAAATAGACTCACGGTCGGGTCACCTTATTTATAGTATTTTCTTATTGGCATGGGGAAACCTAAGGACAAATGGACGGACGGTCACAGTCACCGAAGATTGACATTGTCCAATATTTTTTTCAAGAGTCAACACAACAAAACATCCTCAATGTCACTTTATTGTTTTGTGTTGGGTGGTCGGTCATAGGTACAAAAATATCTATTTTTATACAGTCCAGCCACGGCATGCCTTAAAATAAAAATTTTATTTTTATGGTTTCGATTGATTTTTCTACCTACCCTTCGTGTTGTTTGACCCATTGACAAATAAGTGGATAATGAGCTGCTTAAAGCTATTTATTTATTTTCTTGGCAAAGGTTCAAGCTTTTTTTAATTTGGCCGAATGTGTGTCGATTTAGTTCACAAAATAATTATTTAATTACGGTAATCAAATACAGAGCAACGGCACACGCTGAATTATTGCTTTGATTTTCTAAACAATTTTGTTGTGCTTATTTCAGGTCACAAAAATGTACCACAACCACATGCTACTTACAATTACGGGTTTTTAATCTTTATGATTAAATCTTAAGTTGGTGCTATAATCAAAACTCTTAATCAATTTCTAATTAGTTCTTCCTTTTTGTGGTTAACCGATTTAAGTATCTCTTCATCGCACTTCCGGATGAATAGATACTTATGCTTACTTGCTAGTTGACTTTTTTTAAATTAGTTGAAATTAGAAATACAGGGAAATTAAATTTTTGGCAGCTTGTGGCAATAACTGTCATAATTTTGTAGCATTGCCTCTTAATAAAAATGGGAAGTTAGTTAGAAATGGCAACCATTTTATTCCTTTTGATCGCAATCGTATCAAAAATATTTTTATTTAGAATGTAAAATGCTGTCATTTTAATGAGCAATAGCATTGGTTTCATTTTGCATTAGAACTTTTGAAACACTTTTTTGTGCTTACTTCGTTGATAGCTACGAATTTGATTGGTTGGCTATGATAACCAATTCCTGAAAAAAATAGCATTGATAGCGTATCAGTAGGGATGAGGTACTCTGCTTTGTAGGGGTCTACAGGATGCAGACAGGAATACAGAAAGCCAGTATTCGTAGGTCAGGAAACTAAAGGAACTTTTCCTTTCTAAATTGTGATGCGATCAGAGATGAAGATAGGTGCAACATATTAATTTTTCGCGATTGATGCCAAACAACGAAAGCCCGTGTAAATTAGTAATTAAAGCATGCCTTATTTGTTCATTGGAATTCAAAAGACGACGACACGACATTACATGAGCGATGCTACTGAAGATATTTATTTACAAGAAAATTCGTGTTATTAAGCTTGTACGTACAACTAGGCATTATGACAAGTTTTGTGATGTGTCATGTCATGTTTTAAACTTAAATTGCATTTCAGAAAAAATGACCCCATGTCCACAACTACCTACATTTCTCATGAGAATCTAGTCAACCAAAAGCTAATGCAAACTGCAGTCGTTATAAATCATTAAAGCAGAGGCTAATTTGATCATGTGGTTACCTTGCTCATTCGTTTGGCGACCGACCGACTGACCATTGCACTTTACTTGCCGTCAGCATTTCAGCCACCACCAATAATGCAATGTTCAGTTCAATGCAATAATTGGTGGTGTAAATTACCTAAAGAGTAATCAAGTCATGGTTAGGTTAATCATTATTGCAACTGCAATGTGCTCCTTGTAATTTGTCTAGATTAAAATTGATTACATAACGAAACACAAAGTCATAAATATTATTTGAATAAGCTCTAATTATAATTGGAGTGACCGGCGATTGCAATCGTTAATCAGAACTAAGCATGTTTACAGTTCAATTAACTTTGTTAGGCAATTAAAATTTGGAATTTAACCTTCCCAATTTTTTTTGTAAAACTCATGTTTTATGCAGTTGTTCAGACAGCCGCCATTATCAACATTACAATTACAATTAGTAATTTCAAGTGCACCTTTACAACCCTGCATTTCAGTTTCAATTTCAATTGTGGCCATAAAGTGAAGTGAAATAATTTTTTTATCATTCTTGGAGAGCACGCGTCATGGCACGGATGCATTTTATCTTCATCGTTTTACACAAGGTTTATGAATGAATGAAAAACTCATACTCATGTTCTGCTTTTACACCAAGGAATGCATGGCTTTTTTATTAAATGGGGGATGATGATGGCACTTGCTTTACGGTGGAAATCACACGGTCACATATTTATCGAAAAGGATTTTGTAAGACATGCAAGTACTTCATAAGGATACAGATTGCTTTGCGGATGAGATTTTTTTATTGTGACTGACATTACTCAATAAATTACACTTTCAATCAAGTTCAATCTTCTCCGTTTGCTGAAGTAACAACAATAAATTCTGGGTTTTATGATAAAGTACTCAGATGGTGATGTAATACACTATCGCGAACCATTGCATTAAAGATAAAGCACGATTAGATATTTTTTGTTGAAACTGCAAATTCTTTCGTTTCAGCTTAAGCTTCAGTCTTCTCATTTGGAAATTCTGAAGGCCTCATATGAAAAGACTAAGAATTTATATGTATTTATAGCTATATTAAGTCTTGTTGACATGTGTAAGGCTCACCTCTCCGCTCATGAAGGAGTGGAGTGGAGTCGGTAATTTTTATATTTAGGAAAGTGTGAAATGGTGGGAGAGGAGAACATGTCATGTCAGAATATATTTTCATGTAAGTCATCATCACATCACATCAGAGTCAGAGTCGAGTCATTTCCATTTCCATACGCTAATTCTGCTAATTTCCGAATGCGTGAATTATACACGTTTCTTCCCCTCGTGTTCATGGTCCAAAACTCACTCGGCTGCGACGAACCATCTACAATACTTAACTATCAGGTCACTGCTTCCTTAATTAGCTCGAAGTATATTTTTATTTGGCTTCTTCTTCTTCAGCTCTGTACTCTCAGTCCCTCAGCACAACCACACCGCTCATAACAATAATTGCAGGACCATAAAAAGAAACTGTAAAAGCGTTTCGTTTAGTGGATATCCTGGGTTGGATCATAACATAATCATCATGATCATACTATACCCGCTTTTCTCCTCTTGTTCAGCTTTATGGTCATTTTGAGGCTTGGCCTGGGTCCTTAACAAGATTCCATCCATCCTTTTGCCATCTGAACACTGAACACCGTGCAAAATTCTCGACATGGCTCTTTAAGCACGTACTAACATACTGCGAGAGAATGAACAATAAAAATTGTTTTTTTTAACCGTTTGGTTTACTTATTTACCATTTTACCGCCGTCGTTGTTATCATCATTATCATCATCATCATCACAGCAGAAAAATGCTCTGTATTTGGTCAAGGCTGAATCATTCAAGTGTGGAATTTGCGATTCTAATTCTGTAGGAGCATGAAGGTATCCTTTCATGCATCGTTGATCAATTCATATCACCTCAAGAGAAGATGTGATGTGGGTATCATCTCAGTCAATCATGACACAGTCAAAATATGTGAGATGGCAATCTTCTAAGCGCCACAGCTACTACACTACTGATCTAAACAAACAAAAAAATGCTGTTGATCAAGTGAATGAAAATGTCGTATCGGGAGGGATAAATAAGTATTACAACATCGTCTATTTCTTTTCGTACTCTCCGATTTCAAACGGTTCTGTAACCAGTTATTCCCATGACTGACAGCGGCGAATTGGGGTGCGCTTCTTTTTTCTTAAGAATTTTTGTGTGTTTTTAAGAAAACCACGCGAAAAAAATAACTGTTGTCCTGTTAAAGAGAATGATGTTGCTCTAAATAAAGTTCACCATTTTTGTTTATAACTTTATGATTGTCAATGACATGTGGCTTGACGTTTTACGTAACTTCAAATTCAGAGTTTATAATCGTGGTATCTGATTACAACATCTCCACCCAAAAAATTGCTTCGTACAATCACAAGATATCTATCATATCACGCATCAAAAGTCCGTAGTTCGCACATTAATCCGCATTCACACCTTTTCATCCCCAACGGGCAAGTTCGTATTAAACGTCAACCGTAAAATAATTTTCGGCCAATCTGAGTTCAGCTCTTTGTCGGTCTTTATGATCTTGATTTTGAGAGAACAATAATGCAGACTGGGAATTTATCATCGACATTTTCAAATTTTTTTATCGTTGGTGATAAAAGTCTTTATGCAATTTAAAATTTTAACAAGAAAGCATACAGCTACCTGCCCTGCCTCAAGCTTACAAAAACTGCGCTTTGTGTGCATCTGGTCTGGTATTTTTACGCATTTCCGCAAGACAAAGTAAACAGACCATTTTTTTTGTTTTAGGTGGAGCGCAAAAATGTGATCTTATTTGGCTAAGGAACAATGACAAAAAATTGGTTTAATATGATAAGTAACACCGTACCAAGTAAAAACAGAATCAGGTAGCGGTAGTTGATGTTAGTAAGTAAGCTAGGATCGGTAAAGAGCAAGTTTTTTGATAAAGTCTTCACAAAACGTTTTTTTCTTGACTTGAAGATAATAATGATAGAAAGCATTGTTCATGCGCTATGTTATACCTTCTTGTTTACCATTTTTTAAAGCAGAAAAACGCGATACAATACAAAAAGAATTTTTGTCAGAAAAATATGAACCAGTGTGTCATGTCATTTTTTAAAATCTGTTTTACGTGACAAACCAGTGAATTTGTAGATTTTCCTCAGTCAGTCAAATCAGTATACCT
>JAHZMX010003604.1:0-11068 GCA_027743895.1 Seira musarum
TTTCAGTAGTGAGAATGAATGGGAATAGTAGGGCACACAAGAGACATATTAAACAGGGATACACATTATTGCTTGCATTTCATAGCACACGTTTTTCTCAGCCTTATTCATTACGCTCTTTATATTTGGAGCTGCTCTTAGAGCCTTTAGGACTCAAAAAGTGCTTGATCACAATCAAAGAATGCATATTTTACTAGTGTTCGCGAAAAAAATAAGGAACAGTAAAAGACGCGAGACAAAAGAGACAGGAAGCATTGCACACAGTTCAAACCAGTAGACAGGCACAAATTTTAACAAAAAAGTGGGATATAAAAAGTTCCCAAAAAAGCTTTTTAAAATGCATACTATAAACTAGATATTTCTTCATTTGCATTAAAAAATATTGATTTTGTTTATTTTCTGACGGCTCTTACATGATGAGTTGATGGAGACTGACAAAACTATATGCATTGTAGTAGACAGAGCGAACGAGAGAGAGAGAGAAGCAGAGCAATCATGAAAAATAGAGAAATTAAATCAATTATTTTTTTGTCGTTTTTTGTTAGCGTAAAAATCTTTAGTTCTAAAAAAGTGCAAACCGACAAACTTGCAATGTATAAAAATCATTTACCATTACTTCAACTTTTCGTATAATATAATTTTTTAACATCGAAATCAAATTCTAGGATTTTACTTTATGATGATAATGTATATTTCTGTTTATTCGATTAGTATAAATGTGAAGACTGAAAATGTAAAAAAGGTTTGATTAAGAAAGAAATTCAAATGATTTATCGGCATACCACACAAGTGGCTTCATGCAATTTTCCCAACCGAGGGCGGATGAAGGGACAAGTCTGCCTCCAGAGAAATGTCTGGATCGGAATGGGGATGCAGTGTTCTTCGTCAGCGGACTCTGGAAGGTCATCTTGCTGAATCACAACCATCTTCTGATTTGAGTGGTTACCTTTACCACTCACGAGAAACCAAACCACATGCGGAGCTGTGAATAAACATGAAAAAAATGTGAAATGAGTTTTTCGCCTCATACTTCATTCTTGTAAAATATGAAAACCTTTCATCAAAATACATTTTATCTTTTTTTTGGAGTCATAATAATCGAATAAAAAATTGAGGAGGAGACATTTCTATAAAAATGAGAAAGGGAACGGGTCGTAAAGAAAAATGGGTAAAGAAACTACAGTTCTTCAATGGCTGTGCATTTCGCCTTTTTCATTTTATCATCTCCTATATCCTCAAAAAGTAATAATGCTTCATGCCAGTTACATGTTTCTCCATGTGTACATACTAAAAGCACAATTCGTAAAAAAATCTCCAAGTATTGTATAAGCCATAAGAATATAAAATGAATGACATGACATGCTCTTTCGGAAATATTGTAATGGATTATACTCCTTCATTTTTGTCGGATATTATGGCCCCATTTCTTATTGCCTTCTTCTCTTCCAGTTATTTTCATAGCAAACGCATTTACTAGAGAAAAAAACGATGTACTATCATAATTTTTTCCCTACATGTAACAACTGAAACGTTTCCTTTCTCATCCAGAATGCTTTCACTGAGGCGACTAAAGAATCTGATTTTATTGATTGAGTCGCACTCGGAACGAGTTTCAGCGTGAGACGCGGAGGCTGGATTGGAGCTTGCAGAAGCAGCGGCAGCAACACCACCACCACCACCAGCACCAGATTCTCTTCTCTTCACCATCATCACAGCTTTTCTTCCTGCCGTAGAGCCTATCTGCACATACCTCCGTCTTTCAGCCATACAATTACTGCCACTACCAAGACCAGTACCGTCATCCAGTAACTTTCTCCGCTTTCCCTTCTTCTTCCTTGATCCAATGGCACCACCACCACCACTTGTATTATTACTGCCACTATTACTACATCCAATGATGCTTCTAGTCTTCCTTTTATGCCACATGTTTTTTTTCTGGATGGTAATGATGATTACAGAGAGGACGACGATGATAACACCTTCTATAAGGTTGTGTAATATGTCATGACACTCCAAGAGTTTAAGCAGTGCACTTTGTACAGATAGTAACACTGTCGTGTCGTGTTGTCGCCGACGGTAAGAAAAATCTCCGTTTCACTCACTTTTTATAAGCCACTCACATTCAATTTTCTCCACATGCACAGAGGAAAATGATGATGATCAGAGGATGCAGACGTGATCGCGATGATGGCGCTATGGCCTTTATGGCTATGGCAAGTCAGTCACGAAGACGGAGTCAGAAAAAGATTAGTTCTGACTTAGCTTGACTTGCACAAAAACAAGATGCAGCATTGCTTTTCTTATCTCGTCATCCCATCATCACCCATGTTTTTCATTTTGTAGTATGCAAGTGCTACTAGTATCACATAAAAATGGCGGCTTTCAAACTAAGGACACAATAAAAATGTACTGGGCCAGCCAGATCGGAACCAGCTTAACACTGAAGGAGAAGGGTGTAAGGTGAGTGAGAGAAACTCGTTGAAGGAAAAATATGAGTGAAAGAGAAATATTCTGTTTTAAAACAAAACAGTATTTTTTCGGAGCAGAAAAAAATAAAAACAAGTTTTCATGGCTCCCTTCTGCTGTCTGATAGTGTAAGGCACGAGCGACTGAAAAAAAGAAGGAGAAAGCACTCTTTTTCCTACTATTTTTTCACCCAAACCCAGCTAATTTCTCCATTTTCCCCCAAGTCGGGAAAGAGAAGAATGGAGAAAGCCTACATACCACTGAGAAAATATCGAAGGGAAAACATTTTGCTTTGGTCTGTACATTTTTGCAAAAGTCGTGAATATACATACTTATACATTTTGTACTGGTGACCTAGTAGGAAGGAATACATATAAGAAACGTAGGTTATAGAAGAAGAGAAGAAGAAAGAAGAAGGAAAGCATCATCTACCTCTTTTCAAGCAGTTATCCACGCTCAAAATATTCTTTTGCATTATACACATGATGGAAAACTGAGGGAGACTGTGAACTGTATGTGTTTTTGCCATCGTGGTGGTTGGTTGCAGTGGCAATGATGATGGTGATGCTTGCTTGTTCAAAAAAAATATACAAGTTGATGGGCTTCTTTAGGCTTCTTTCTACACCTTATTTTTTAGAAAAATATTCCCTGATGCAAAAGGAAGAACTCACTCTTCCACTTCACACTTTTCTCCTCTGAGAATGAAGATGATATTGCTATGTGATAACTTTTCAACATTTTCTTTCGTTCATTCGGTTTGGACAAACAACGGACACGGAAGCAAGGTAACCTCTCTCTCTCCTGTCAAGTGTCGTTTAATAGGAAAGCCAAGTCAGTTCCGGCCGATTGATGGGTCAAGATAATGAAAATCCTCTCAGGTATCATAATTACATAAAGAGAGGGAATATCAATTGAGTACCATTGAGCTGAATATGGAAATCGCGAGAATTCTAGCCGGTCTTTCTAGACATGACTATATCATAAATACATTCCTATTCCTCGGATCATGATTAGTCCGGCTTTGAGAGGATAATAAAGAGAAGTAGCCGCATGCAACTAATGACATAAAAATCGTCATGCTCCGTTTCCTATTTCCTTGTGCCCATGGCTCTATTCCTGCTTACTGTTCACCTGGAAATCCTTTGCAAAAGAAGAACGAAGAGAAAAGTGGCGAACGTGGTACCTCAGGCAAAGTATTACACATGCATGAGCAGTTAGCCCTCAAAGCGTATCCCATTGTAAAAATAGATGGCTCATCATTTCCTATTATGTAATTTCTTTACGACTTTTCTTGTGCAAAAAAAAATAATAAAAAAACCAGGAGAACCCACCCAACTTTTGTCTAATCAGCTCATTTTACTTCTGACGACAATCTCAACGCAATGAGGGTAAGTGGATATATACAGATTGAGCATTTCTAAGTATTTTTTGATTCCATACATACTAAAATGACCGTAGTATTCTATGATTCTGAGGTAATTATAGCAGAAACAAGAAAAAAACATGATGTGTTATTGGTGCGTGGAGTGGACGTAATCACCATACATTGGTTTGGTTGAAGAAGAAATGCTCATGTACGTCGTCGTAGGAGTAATAGTGTGTGTGTCATAATAATCCCAAAGCAAACACATTTCCAATTTTCTAGGAAGTAACAAATTAGAAAAATGGCACGCGTCAGCGGCAACATACCAACGCAAATAATCTATTGAGACATGTCGAAAGCAAAAAAAAGTTCTCTAATTTAAATGATGCACGCGAGTAGGTATTAGATTTCTTCAGGGTGAAGAAAGATAGGGCAAGGTAAAGCCCACACGCAAACAAAAAAAAATTCTTCAAAGAAACGAAGAAAATGTGATAAGATGGCTCTTCAGAACAGAAACGTGATCAATGGAATATCCGATGGAATGATTGGAATGTTCATGTGCTTAAGTGCCATCACATTTTCTCTTTGTTGAAAGAAACTAAAAGGGATCAGAAAATGTCTTGCGGTGAGGGCTTTAGCGTGAGGATCTTCCGACGTTGTGATCACGGTGTGCATAATATCAATATTTGTTTATTGAAATATCGTATGAAAAATCTACGACTCCAACCATTTTTCACGTAATGGTCATTGACCACTTTATTTTAAATAAAAGAACCACAAAAATTATGACAAGCATGAACATTGGCCATAATATCATAACTCAATGTATTTTTATATCTTTTTTTTCTGTTGATGCTTGCTCTAATTTACTTTCATGCGATATTTTCTTTTTGTTTGCACTCGGTGTAAATAATAAATTCTAAAAACTTTCGAGAATGTGAAACCGGATAAAACTAATTTTTAAAAGTATTGAAGTACTTACCTATATTTTAAAAAAGTTATGAAACGCCTTTTTCAGTTGAAAAATACTTTAGTACGGAATCAACTATTAAAAAGTCTCAATATAGCTGCTCCTCGTTGACTTTTAAATAATGGTTCCGGGTTCTGCTAGGCTCCGTTTTTCTTAGAAACTGAGATGATGGGATATTTTCATAATATCTTTAACAAAATACTACAAGTACAATTGAACAATTAGCACTTTCTCTAGCCTTCATTAATGGATAACAACAATAGAACAAGTTGAACAACTCATGTAGTAGTCGCGATAGTGGCGATAACAAGACGAGGAATAACGAGAGCTGAAGCAGGAGCTCATAATGATAAACTATTAAAATATTAACAAAGCCTCATTGAACAAACTTTCCCCTTTCTCTGTCGGATTTCTTCATTATTATTCGTATTTTTTTAATTTAGTGAGAGGCTGAGAGGTGAAACAAAACGCAGAGAGATTTCATTTTCTGTTAAACTTTACAACAAAACAAAAAACATGTTCCTTTTTTTAGAAACTTTTTTTTCTCGATCTCCGTCCGCCGTCAACCAACATCGCATTTGAGAAATCTCGTTTTAGCTGATGTAGTGCTTAATACTTAATATGATGTGATGGGAAGCTCGAGCTGCTGACGACGTTGGCACTGGCCTGGCCGCGAAATCACTAATCACTTGCGCTTCTCCAGCTTCCCCTTTATTTCACTCGCAGGTAAATTATGCATGGATGAATTAGATAGCGGGAGCATTTTCACTATTATCCGCACTAGAACTAGGTCAGTCAGCAGCAAACTTACGTCTTGGGAAGATCGTGTGCGTGGATCTATTCCAGGGTACTTATTATTGTGCTGTGTGCAGAGAACAACGAATGGGAATGACACGGGGAATGTGTTTTTTTTCTTCAAAGAATGTTGGGCTCACGACAACAAGGGAAATATTTTCAGCGAATGAGATTTTCCCTGAGATGAAAAGAAGAAATAAGGAGAAGAAAGGAGTGAAAAGTAGATGATGATCACAACGATGATGATGGAGATGGGGAACGCTTTGCTTTTTCCATTAAATGAGGTTGGGATGTTGTTGATTATGAGGAATGGACCCGGATCCATGTGAGAGAACAAATTACATACTAAAAATTGCTTATTATTTTGAAAAAAAAGGTATACTTAGTTTTGTCTGTGTAAAGCTGAGATAGAGTCCCACGCGAGTTTTATCTAAAGTGGGGCTTTGTTCCGACTCTAGGGAAAATGCTGTTTTCAAGGAAAAGGTAAAAATGGTATGGTTATGGAGAGCAAAAGTTCGACTGAGTGGAAATTACAAAACAGCATTGTAATGTTTACGTAAAAAGAAAATGGAGACATAAAAAATGAGAAGAGAGGTAGTGGAAGTAATGGCAGGATAATACTTTTTTCGAAGCTGTTCAAGATAATTTTTCCTTATTAAAAAGCATCTTAAGATTTGTTAGATTGTTGCTTGAAAATTGTTCACTTAAAAATGTATCCAACTTTCAATGCCCATTAAAGTTGAAGCTAACAGCTTCCTTTAAAAGGGGAATGCAATAATTGTTACACAGGGAGGAAACAAAGGTATTTATTATGGACGGACAACAAGAGAAAATTATCCAAAACTTTTTTCTATTCTTCCTGTCTCAAGAAATGTTTTTTCGGATACATGCTTTCATGCGCTTTTTCATTCCCTTGCTTTTGCTCAAGAAAGAAAGAACGTTCCTTTTTTCGTGAAGTGGAGTGATGGTGGAAGAAGGGAAAATAATTTTTTTGGAATAAGAAGAGAGAAAGTGTAAGTTGTGCGAGTGAAAGAGCACACCAAAAGGGAAAAACAGGGATGATGATGCTGCTTAATGACGACGGAGACGGTCGACCCGACCGACTTTACTTGTAGAGCTCACGACCAGTTCTGGAATTTTTCCCTTCTCTTTCTTTTCTATTTTTTTGCAAAAACATAGAAGTCAAGCTGGGACTAGCACACGAAGAAACACACACTCTCACACAGCTCAGAAAACATCNAGTGAAAGAGCACACCAAAAGGGAAAAACAGGGATGATGATGCTGCTTAATGACGACGGAGACGGTCGACCCGACCGACTTTACTTGTAGAGCTCACGACCAGTTCTGGAATTTTTCCCTTCTCTTTCTTTTCTATTTTTTTGCAAAAACATAGAAGTCAAGCTGGGACTAGCACACGAAGAAACACACACTCTCACACAGCTCAGAAAACATCACACACAGAAAACTTGACTTGGGAGAAGAAGGAGAATGTCTCTCTGAAGATAGTCAAGTTGAAAAGGGGAAGCTGAGAGCTGAGCTCAGGCATTTCACTAGTTTCTTGCAAACAGGGTGAGAGCACCAGTTAGGCTCTTATTCTAAGTCGGTGCTGATATTTTTGCACGAGGACTTTGTAATAAGAAGAGAGAAAGAGAGAGAAAAAAGAAGGATATCAGGCTTCCCATAACGTCTTCCATTTTAACTAGTGAAACCAACCTCCACGGAAAAAATGTGCATGGAAAGATGGAATGGAAAAGAGAGAGGGAAGCGGTCGTCAAAGGAATCGATTTTTGTTGGCATGAGTTGATCTCTCTTCTCGTTGGAGAGAAACTCTACTTATTTTTTTACTTTTTCAGGAAAAACTACAAGAGAATAGTAGTAACCAGAAAGGGCAAAAAGAAAGCCTGTAGTTTCCATATATGACTGCCGGGTTTAGTTTAGCCTGGCTCTATCCGCATGTTCTTTATATGCTTTTGTGTCTTGACTTGGATAATGGAGAATGGCATGGCGTTGGTGGTCGTCGCCGTTGTGTGCATTGGAGGCAGTTGAAGCAGCAGCGATGAAGAAAAAAAAGATACTAAGTCAAAAACTTACTTTATGTGTGGGGAAGATACATTCATAAATGGATTTTTCTTCTTCTTTTTGCACAAAAATGGAACCAAAAGGATGTAATGTGAAGTGAGTGAGAAAAAGAGAAAATGTACACAAAATTTTTTGGTAGTTGTAGTTGGATTGCATCTGCTGTTGCTACCTCATCTCATCTTTAGGAGTAAAAAAGGAGTTTAGTTTTGGTATCGTGCCGTGCCACGCCACGCCATGCCACAACCACATCGAGAGATGCTGATGCTGTGCAAAAGGGGAAAGAAATAAGTTTTGGGAACGTTCTACGAGTATGAGTGTTTAGTTAGACCACTTGTAGTTTAGTTCAGTCGCTCGTTGTAGTTGTAACAATTTTCACGAGCGAGCGTATTCCGTGAAAAGCAGGGCTAAAGTTTTAGTTACAGTCATTCCTGCTACGCTTGTAGGTTATGCCTCTCATATTTCATTTGCAATAAAGCTGACACAGACACACAGACAACCCAATCGAAATCAATACTCCGCTGATGACGTCAGCTACGTAATAATAAGAGAAAAAGACTTCAACCACATCTCATATAGCGAGAGAATAACAGAAGACTGAAAAGAAATGGATTTTCAAAGGAATATTGGGTTTTCAGAGAATGAAAACCAAGCAACGACAATGATTTCTCTGTAAGTAGTCATCTCATTCTTGAGGCTTCAAACTTTCGTTCCTCTTTGTTTTTACGTGAGCACCAGCTTTCGCACACAAAATGTTTATCTTACTTTAGTTTAAGAAATGAATATTCTTACATAGAATTGAAGGAATATGGTTTGGGCATGTTCCGATGGAATATGAATAATGGGAATGTTCTCTCAAAATGAATAATATCTCAAGAAAAAAAAACTGTTTTTTTTCTTCCTTCACTGCTACCCTTATTTCGTTCTCTTCATTTTCTGTTTCTTTCTTGCAATTTTCTTCCTTTCACTTTCTATCTCGTTTACTTAAGATAGGGATGACAGCCGACTTCCAAGAAGAACGTTGGCGATATGAGTCATGCCACTCTTAGAATGCAAAATAAGCTGCAGATGGGAAGAAATCAGAAAGAAGAAGAGGCGGCTTAAGTACACTTGCCTTTTGAAAATGCGATGGAAAAAAAGTAAAGAAAATACCTAGAAAGATGCTAAGATATTGCAACTGTGGTGAAACGAATGTAAAATAAAAGAGGGAAGAAGTGATTTCCAAGCTCTCTTGTCTTAAAACACTCACTACGAACTGTCGATATCCTAAAAGAAGTTACTTTTTCAAGACGACGGAAAATGCAAATGGTAATATTTACATTGAACCAAAGTCAATAAAAAGGAAATAATGGGGATTTGAATGGAAGATGTGGGTCGTGCCGTCGTCAAGTTTAAGTTTTTTTCTTTTTACTTTTTTAGTTAAGACTATTGTGGAACACTTAATATTTTTACAGGGCAAATATAGCATGTTCCAATAAATGGAAAATGTGTAAATGTATTGCATCAGTAAAGTCGGCATAAAAGGAACAATCCCATTTACTTGGCTTTTGGTTATTGAAAGAGCTAAAGCTTAAAAGAGAATAAAATGAGCAGAGCGTTCCGAAAAGGGCGAAATATGATATTGATCGTCATCATCAAGATTCTCATCATATTATTTTGATCTTAAGCTTTCAAATGCCATGTCATGTGAACAGAACGTGTCTGAAGCGCTAAGAATATAACTCAGTCGTCAGTCAGACCAGATCTTATATTTTAACGGACAACTTGTGAGGTATTAGAACAAGACGGACGGGCAAGATATTACTGGGTTTCCTGCATTTAATACTACTTAAGATGAAAAAAGGGAATTTCATTTTTTGGAATAGGCTTAGCAAAAAATAGGCTTATATTTCCACAGAAAACAGAAGTGAGTCTTTCTCGTTTATTAAGAGGGGGGAATGTAAACATCTGGTCATGGCTCATTGCGAATCACTGTCCGTATGGCAAGTCTTGCCAGACCAGGTATAAGAGCGGGTTCCGATCTGATGCGATCATCAAAGCTTCGTATCAAATAAATGAGAAACGGGAAATGAGCAAGGAAACGGGGATTTTTAGAAGCGTCTCAAAGAACAATAAATTCTGCACTTTGCCTACCTACCTCTTCGAGTCGCACAAGGTCCATTGAAAACTGAACGCACAACGTGAGCAGACAGACACTACTTCGAACCTTCGAAGCTTTAAAAGAAGTAGGCTTCATTGTTTAAACAAAAGATTCATATTTACATTTTCTCTAGTCCATTACCATATTAATGCTTTACTGATACAATGAGAACTCTTTACATTTATAGTTGGATTGACTGAAGTTGTAGTAAACAAATTGAAATGAATTGAAAATTCATGAAATGGCAAAGTGGCTAAGAGTTCCAGGCAGAGGGAATGCAATGATGCCTAAGTAAGAGCCGGTAGTACTTCTATTTTCGCTTATAGAGGTACTCTTACCGTGCCACCAACAAAAAATTCAAATGCCCACCATAATCTCCATAAAGGTAATGATGATGATGATAGTGATGTCGATGATGATAACCATCAACATTACCACCCTCTATTCTTTTCTTTTGTTGAATACCGGCCAGAGAATCTTCGTTCATCATAGGTCACTGGCATTATTTTTTTCCCCTTTAGCCATGTCTTGGTTTCGTACATGCTCCATTAATATTTTCCACTCTTGTGCTCTTCTAATTTTCGGTGAAAACGTTAGTTGACAGGAAGTACATTCACCATGTTTCCCTTACTCTCTCCTCCTCTACCTCTACCGCTTTCTTCTCTCTTTTTTAGATAAAACTTTCTCTTTTGAGGTTGCTCTCTAATAGCTTTTCGTGCTCTTGGCTTGGCTTTTTGTTTGCAGTTCAGAGACCCTTCTCCAAAAGTCTACATGATTTTTGAGAGAGAACTACTATGTGGATTTGGTTGATGATGGTTCCTCTATTCCTTCGTTTTCATTTAAAACGACACATGTAATAGTAAATTGACTGTAATGATTCAATCTTTAGAAATATGTTTCCTTTGCCTCCTGAATGCTTTCACATCTCATTTTTATAAGTGAATCTTTAAGAGCTTTACTGTATTTTCCTATGATATATGTTTTATCAATCAGTGAATTTTATGCGAGCTCACTCCTCCTTCTCAAAGAATAAATAAATCGATCGTAAGAAATAAGTCAGATAAACATTCAATCTTGTGATATCGAGTCAAAGTCTTATAGTTGGTAGTGTAAATACTACCAGAAGTAAACGTCGTCTGCTTTCCAAATTGTACACTCATGCATATACGTGGACAAGAAGTTCTGTTGTAATGTATCCATCCAATATCTTGCCATATGTGGCGTTTTTTTGCACGCAAGACTGGATAAATCGGGAAA
>JAHZMX010003606.1:0-10145 GCA_027743895.1 Seira musarum
CTTTTAAAATGGATTTGTTTCCGGTTGGGTGTACGTAAGGGCTGGCCTTGTTTGATACATTCAAATGTGAATGCCTTCAGTTTGAACCGAAGCGAAATAATTTTTTTAATGAACTTGGAATCAATTGGGGAAAAACAATTTAAAAAAATGCCAAAGCTATGTTGCAAAAACTTTGCTTTGGCATTTATTTTGAAATTGTTTGTTTCGTAAGAAGAATGAATTCACTCTAATAAGAAAAGCGACTGTGAAACTATCAGGTAAAGGAATGTTGAAAAGAAATCCTATCTACTAGTTTGCTTATTGAAATGTTTAAATAAATCCGCTGTCTGTAAATGGAACCAAGAAAAGTTTGAGTTTTGCTGCTAGCTCCTAAATCTAAAATTACTTTTGCCTACCAGCAAGCCAATCATGTTCAGTTCCAATAAAAATGAATAAGTCTTGCATGCATACCTTTTCATTTCAGCTCTTATCAAAACGAGCAGAAAATGTTCTATCAATAATACAGGGACGTACAAAAAAATCAGACATTTTGCAGTTATATTCGAATGATTTTTTTCAAGCCTTTCTCGTGTATTTGAAATCGGAAGGGTAATAGCCCAGAAAAAGAGCAGAAAAATTTTTGCATCACAGAGAAAAAGTCGGTCGAACTGTTGGATAAATCGAAAAAAAAAGTTCCCAAATGGGATTTCATGAGGACGATCTATTACAATTTATTTGCATTTTGATTGTTATGTTTTTGTCATTTGATAAGGAAACGCACGTGGTAATGTATTGATACGAACACCGAAAGTACCTCCTCAGCTAGACCGGTTCACTGCGATCTCTATGCGAGTATCGCATTTCACATAACGCCTTAATACCATTTAGAAACGCATCCCTCCCTTCATTTTGAAGTTCAACATGAGTCTGAGAATCGTAAAAGTAAAATGTTAAAGATGGTTTCCACATTCATTTCCTATAAAAATCTCATTCGTGACACTTCCTCTCAAGAGATGTTTGCGGAGAAAGGCGTACGTACACGCAACATTTCTTCAATTCCATGTTTTTTTCTCAAGAAACCAAAACATTGCTCGCACGACAACTGGAAAGAAACGGCACTACCCGTGTTTTTACTTTAAAAAAAACTTTGATGATGGTATACGTAAACTAGCTCTTCTAAATGGGATACGGTTCTATTTAATAAAAATCTTTTCACTGACAAGCAATAAATCTAACTTTTCGGTTAAAGTTTTTTTTTGCATAAAATTCTCACGATATGTACTTATACATACTATGAAGTTTAGTCGTGAAATCCGATTTAGAATGCATCTCCGGAAATAAACTTTCGTTTTCGAATTCCATTAACTCATGAATGTGCATTTCAATAATAAACTTTTTGTAAGGTTCCTTGAAAAATGGCCGCTTCACCAACCAATGCGTGCATGTTTTTGAAGATCTTATGCTGGCTTTTAAAATAACTTGTTTTCTTTGGCGACTTATGCCGTGTACTACAACTAGGCTTGTTCGTCTGCTTTTGACTTGCTGAGTAATAAGATCATACGATCGTTTTTAGATGAAATTGTGTAACGTTCGATTTGACTTTCAAACAAATGTATCTTGAATTTACTACTGCATTTTAAATTACTTTATTTGCATTAATACATTTATATTATGGTATAAGCAGCGTTTACTTTCCCTTAAGCCGTTTTTACTTCCAAATTGTCTTCCTTGTTTTTAGCGTTAGTTTCTCTGTTAAGTTGTAAAAAACTTTCTCCCTCTTTAACGAATTGAAGAAGTCTGCTGAAAAACGATAAATATACAAGCCTATAGCAGATGCAGTGCAGTTGAAACTGTTTTATGTAGTTTTTACTTCCTTTTGTCGCCAAAAAATCCGTAAAAGTATTTGTAAGAAGCATAATTTCAACTTTTTTCGTTAGTTTTACGAACATCTTTCAAAAAGCGTAACAGCTGCGGAAAAAGTTTTCAGTCTGTATCTCAAAGTAATAATGCGGTAAAGTATTTACTATAACTGGTTAACAAAGAAATATGTGTAGGTGGGAATGAGTTTTACTCAAGCTTGCAGCGTGGCTTGTATAGTTCACGGTGACGCTTTCTTAGGAATTCCAAATGGACGACAAAGTCTTGAATTTTGAAAACGCCAAATTCTTCAACGCAAGTATAAGTATGTAGGTATATCACAAAATAGCTATAGTTTGCAATACAACAATTGTATGTATATGTTAGCTAACTAATGTAGTTTAATAAATAATAATAATTTATAAATAAGAAATAAGAAAAAAAATACGAATGGCATGAAGAAAAGTAAAATTAAACGCATTGCCTATGCCTGTAATGATGGAAGCAGCACATTTATCTTCTGCTCAAGTATCCGTAAAATAGACGTACATATTAGTACCTTATTTTTGAATTTTGTATAGATTTTATTCTGATTTGTACCTTTTGTAAGTTTTTTGTGCGGATGATGCCAAATGATGAATGAGACTGGTATTTATTCACAAAAAAATGAGAATTTAATAAAATGGGTTTCAATGGCTTTCACTCTTTTAATATTGGAAAACTATAAAGATTATGTGAAAAAAGTAAAATGTTGCTTTTATTTACCTTTCATGTCTATTTTCACCGAACAACTGGTCTAACTCTTAATCTTCCTTGCAACCATGAAATATTAAAACAACTTCGCTGCTCAGGTTCGCAAGACACAAGTGTTGACCAACTCGTTGCAATGTCCAACTTCTTGGTGGTCGTCAATTCATCTGTCAACTTCGTGATTTATTGCACGTGCGGTGAAAGATTCAGACGTTTACTCATACGTCTTTGCAGAGATTTTATTGGATGCAGGCTTGGAACACGATCAAACTACAGAGGAAGTCTTTATCGAAAATCACATCATTACAGAGGTAAGGCTAACCTGCAGAAAATTTTAAAATGCACCATTAACGTCATAACTATTACTTAATCAAGCATCATCGGTTTTACCATTTGCAATTTCTCGCTTGCTTGGTCGATTTCATAGTTTTAAACGATGTAATAACATTTGTTTTGAGTAATCGTACTGAGAATTTGTTTGATTCGCCACAAACAAATAACTCTTAAAACTCGCAATAGACTCTAATAAACGTATGTAAATGATGTAATCATGCAGCGGAAATTGTTAACCAAAAATCTGTCGAGTGGAAGTCATTTCTTTTGCTCTCTCGCAATTGTAAATTGATATTTTTGTTTGATGTGTTGTTTTGTATTTTTCCCCATATTCCCTTTAAAAAATTCCCTTCCTGTTATTATTATTGTAGATGTTGCAACGGACGCAAACTATGAAGAAAACACGGCTGCTCCTACTAGCTTTCTCTTGATCTCAAATAACTCTAGTGTAGTAACGGCTCGAACCTAATCTGCAATATAAGTGAGTACTTAAGTGGCTCCATCCATCCAGTCAGCAGCAGGAAAATTGTGTTTTGTGCAATTCATTCAGTTATAGAGATTTTCCTTTTTCCTTATTATTGTGATGTAAAATGCTTTTGTTTGTAGCTCGTAACAAGAAAATGTTTTGCTCAAAGTAAGCCGACTGACGTTTTATACATTGTGTTAGTTAAAAAGATTGATGATTGTGTACTCCTGGAAATAGGAAGCAAGATTTTGTCCTTTAAGAACGGAATAAATCAGTTTACGTGTATTTTATCACTTGTGTTGTGTTGTATTGGAAAGATTACCGGAATAACATTGCCATTTACCTGATTGATTTACCTGGACGAAATCGGCCGATTTCATCGAATCGTGAGAATGAAGTGGTTGATCCGTTTATAGGGCGAACTTACCAAGGTCCACTAGAGCAAAGAAAAAACATGAGTTTAACCCGGATCGCAAAACATATACTGTAATTTATATATTTTTTTCTTTTTATTTTTTTCTTTGTTCTTTCTCCTTTTACCTCTTCTATTTCTTTTCTCTTTATTTCATTACTTAACGTCTGCCACGAAGGAGCAATAAAAGTCGACGGATAAAAATCGTTACACATTTTTATCAGCCGATTGTCGAGTAATCAAGAGGAGAAACCATTAGTAATTTTCATTTCTTATTGCTTTCAATTTTCAGGCGCAGATTTTGAAGAAATGAGCATGGCGAGTGTAGCAAATCATACATGTCTCACTACAAATGGTGGAACTAATGGGACCGTTGTCGTTGACCTCTCAGGACAGAAGCCAAATAGAAGCAACTACAGAGAAAGAAACAAAACGATCCCGATGCTTCATGTTCATGCACATCATCATCACCACCATCATCATCATCACAACAACTCAAACGGGAGTGCTGGAAATAGTAGCATCATCAACAACGGTAATGGCAGGGCTCACGTTGGTCGAAGAGTTTCTAGTCCCGTGGGACCCACAACTTGAAATGCACAGTGTATGATGAGTACTACTACTTTTCCACTCACTACTGGCAAATAGAATTCACATGAATATTTTAAAATGCACTTTATTTTCAAGCGCTACAAAAATACTTACACTTCGAGAGTCGGGTTTTTAATTGGTAATAGAAAAAACTGAAACAACAAAATTGCACCTCATTCCTATCACTAATTGATTCAGTTATATTATCTTTGACGGGCACACTCATATTTTTGTGTACATACGATAATTCAGAAACAATTTTACGCGATGCTAACAGCACTTGGATTTTTCATAAAAAGGTAAAACCAATGACCCCCAGAAATTGATGAAACAACAAACTAGCCAACGAGAAAGCAAAGCTGCACCAATAGCTTTGATTTATTTTCAAATTACCCTGTTTAGTTTTGTGATGGGTAAATGTTCAACACTCATTCACATGCACTTGATCCAGAAAAAATTCTATATAATTATCTTTGCACCAATAATTATTCACAAATTATAAATATTGATCATCATGATAACTTTTGCCGAACTAAAAGTACTTACCGCAGGTGTACTCTACTCTTTGAAGTAGCTTTCGTTTAAATTATTTGAGTGCTTATTTTGAAGAGGCATTCAAACAAGTAATCTGAGTATATGATCTCATGTAAAAGAACATATATATAGATTTTTCGTATGCATACATTTAACGATTTTTAGCCAAGTCCCTGTTAACTTATAGTTAGCTAAATCTTATTTTTCTTAAAGTTTTTGCATGTTCAGAAACGCAAAGCATGTGTGATAGTTGCCTAATTTTTAGCATCGTATCCAACAAACTTTATTTATGTGATATTTAACAAACGAAAACATTTTGTTTGATCTTTATAATCGACATTTCAAAATTACAAAAGATTTGCGTAAGTAGATATAGACATAAGATTTCGTCAACCTTATTGGGTAAAGCCATAGGTTAAAACATTTGAGCATAAGACGAATACATGGGATGAGATGTCAAAAAACCATTTCAAGGAAGCCGGCGCAAGTTGGCTTAAGTAATGGGGTTACTTTAGGTAATAATGAATATTCAAAAAATGATTTAGCTTCAAAGGCCAAAGGCTAACAAATCCGAATTTAGTAGAAACGTGAAATCAACAAATAGTGTTAACCAAACCATGTTAACGGGACATGGCTTTTGAAAAATTCTCCACATATAAGGTAAGGTCATGTTAATCTTAATCCATGTAAAAATCTAAAGTCAGCAGTCTTAGATTTGCAAAAATAAGTAATCGATATTTCAACTCACATGGTATTAGATTTAGGTGAAAGTAAAATATTCTCCGTCGAAGAGAATGCATTATGTCAATAGCAAGAAAAACGAAAATTGAAAGCGTATTTTCTTGATTTAGGCCAATAGGTATAAGCCAATGTTAGAATTTGAATACGGGTAGAACAGAATAGCAAAGTGTCAAATACATCATACGTACAGCATGAATAAAATTGTAATAAACCTAATTAACCTGTCAGCTTCAGTGCGTTGTCTAGAATTAGAAAATACATTTTCAGGACTGACTGACTGAGAAACAGAAGTACATTGTGTATGCGTGTGCTATGATGATGAAAAAATGTCTGTATTTGTACTAGATAACATACATTATGCCACTATTTTACATCATACTTATATATATAGACTAGAAAAGCTGACAGAAAATTTATATTCTTACGACATAATTTGATATTTTTTGAAAATCACGCGGTTGTTGTTTTTTGTTCATTAAATATTTAAAAGTTTCTTCCAATAAAAAACAACGTTTCTCGCCAATATATGGATTTACCCCTCATTTTATGCTTTTCCGATTGTCAAAGGAAGTCTCGTGCTACGAATATTGTTGTGATGTTCTGTATCGTAATTGATTTGTTTATTTTTTTAAGTAGCTTGGAAGAAAAATACTTAGATTCGTACGAGTTATTTATATTTGTTCCTTATAAAAATATGCGATTTTCGTGCAATATTTAAATAATTTTTATCGTAATTATTACATAAATCTTCAACCTAAATCTCCAACCTCCAACTAGTATAAAATAGAAATTGTGATTGTGGCGATTCTGTGAATGAGATTTTTGTACCCTTGTATACCTTATTTTTGCCCTGTGTGTGAAGAAGGAAACCGTGTGATGTGATTGTGAAGTGTGAATTTTACAATGATGATTATTCAACAATTTATGAATTCAGTAAAAGCTGAACTACTGTTATATACAATTGCAAAAAATTGAAAATTACATTTTGTGTTCTTTCTTTTGATATAAGTCCTAAATAACGAAAACACTACTATTTAAGCTGAATAAAGTAGTCAAATTTTAACTGTTAAATAAATGATCATGTAATTTATATCAATCTTGTTGTTGTAGTCATTTATATTGGTGTGGAATAAATGATATGAACCAGAATCTAATTTGCTGCAGTTTAGATATACCTTTATTTGTCCATTCTTTGCATTCATAGAGCATTGGTAAAAGAAATGGGTTGGTTCTTTCCTTTTTATGTATCTACTTACTTTACTTACTATAAGCAAGCACATAAATATAATTACCTTCATTTTCCCCACGGCATGAAATTTCAAGAGCATCAGTTTTTCAGTTATTAAGAGTCACAAAAATATGAGGGTCTTGCTCCAGACAAACTATTTGTACAGATTGGAGGTCTACGTATTGAATTTATTTGAATTTTTGTCAAGTCAGCGGTAGAAAGAATTCATACAAAATAGCATCAAGTTGAGGAATACTACAATACAAATTTCAAACCAATTCTTTCTGCATCGTCTTGTGAAGTTGGGAGAAGGGTAGAGTCCAAAACTCCATAACTTGCTTGTACGTAAAATGTATAGTAATTGTTTCTAGTGAAAACGGGTTCATAATAATTTAAACTTGCTCCTAATTTCATTCTGAAATCATGATACTAATACAAGCTGTCTTTCTTAAAAAGTGATTTTATTATTAATTAAAAAGTCTTTGCAAAACTTAAATCCGATGGGACTTCTGCCGTGTTTTTTTACATTTTTCGGATGTGGCTGTGAGATTTTCTTTGTAAACTTTGTCTTTTCCAATTCAAAAAGCCCATTTCAACTCATGAGAAACTTTAAACCTTTTTCTTGTGCGGGAATGAATACGGGATAACCCTGATCATTACGGTCTGGTGAAATTTTCTCAAAGAATACAAGAGGAAACTATGTTCGAAATAAAATTTTATATAACCTCAAGTTTTGAAAGGGAAATTCATTGTAACCTAATCACGAATTCAAGGGTAAAACGGATGGGATTACTCACTATCTAAAAGTTACTTAATTTTTTCAGTTTTCATAAACAATATCTCCGTCTACCTGTCTTATATAGCAGTCCTTTGAGAAATAGAATTTTGAAATTATAAGCAGAACAGTTCTCTATGAAGACGTCTAAATAAAACCAAACGAATCGCACACATGTTCCAAAAAATAAAGTACAGGACTCAAATGGGGAACCACGCTTTGCACAGTAATATGAAATGAAAGAGCATCATCTCATAGTAAAAAAAAGTGTACATCTCAATAGTATATTTAGCACAACCTCTCTGGAATAAAGAATAATGCATTTATCAAAAATCTGGATTTCGTGGGCGGACACTCATTCATTTGCATAATAATTATTTCGTAATGCTTAGGGTTCGCGGGTTTATGCAAGGGTAGCATTAATTGCTCTGTTTGAAATTAGTCATTCAGTACTGATGTTTTGCTCGTGTTGAATTTACTTTTCACACCCAAGTGCTCATCTAAGATTACATGCGTTTTGTTGGACATGGGTTTAAATAAAATGAGATGCATTTTGTAATATTGAAGACGCACTTGCGAAGTGCTAAAATATTCAGCGGATAACGGTACGTATAAATGTTTTGGCTTGTTTTTTTTATCATAGTAGTTCTGCATTGTCTTTTAAAGTATTGATATTGATTATTTTACACAACTTGCTCAACCGTATTAAAAGTTCACCAAAGGGATGGATATGACATTAATTGAAGATTCTTTCATGGAGTGCTTTCCAATCGATTCGAAGATTTTAATTATAATAGCAACTTCGTAAACCCCGTTAATTTGAGGAAATACGATGCTTAAACTTCAGTGGGCTATAAAGTTATATGCTCTAAAGTGCCTTCATATTAATTCCAATGCCATCAACATGATTAAATCGTGCCATCTTAATTAGAATTTTTTCCTACTCTCTTGGGCATCGCATAAAAGAGTCGGGACTCTTTTATGAGACCTTGAAAAGCTTGTGTTGTTAAAACGGAAAAAGCCAGCAAAGACCGAAACTTGTGATTGCGACATTCAAAATATGAACTGGATGAGTAATATAATTCGTCTTTCGTTTTCGCTATTAGTTAATCTCATTTTTTACAACTTTTTTTCTCACAACAATATTTCGCAAACAAAATTTTCTATCACGTTTCTTTCATCACAACTTGAGTGTTTTTGTCATTTCTGATTGCTGAATTAATTCTGATAGAAGATTTAGAGTAATCTTAAGTAAACTACACTCATGTTTTCCTTTGAATTTGCTCAAGTTTTCCCTAAACTTTGTTCAATTATACATATGTATGTTCATATGGGTTGTTTAAATCTGGGTTGTTTCCAAATCAGTAATAGGTATGGAAATATCGGAAGTTTTGATGTAATATGAATGCTCCACTTCTTCAGCAGACGACTCTCGGAGAAAGCGCGTTGAAAGTGTGTTGAAGCTGAACCTTCCCAATCGGCTGTTTACTTTCAGAGAGAGCATTTACTTAGTCGAAAAATAGAGATGAATCTTTCATCAAGTACTTACAATCATTCCTTTTATTTGTCACGTCATTGCCTAATATGTTCACACTTAAAAATCTGGTTCAAACGACACCATACTGGTTTTTACATGGTTTGCACGCGCATGATGAAAGTCCACCGACTAGGAATTAGTCTGAAGTGAAAAGTAACCTCTTTCATTTTTAAAAGTCTGACGATGAGATGTGATGACTTAGCCATAATATGTCACGTCGGTAAAGTAAAAATAGATATACAAAATCGATGGAGTTGTATCTACATAGTTTGTGATTTAGTTTGAATTTTTGGACTTCCTTGTGGCTTATTTCGCAAGTTTCGCGTAGAATAGTTCAATGATGAACTTTGAAGGGATCAATAAAGCACGTTCAAGTTAGCACGAGCACGAGTTAGAGTCTCAACCAAATAAATTGGAAACGAGGCAGAGACAATGAAATGGTACTCTTCCTGAAGTATGCAAGTTCAATATGGAACAAAATTAATGGAAGCCGCGCGACAAAAAAATAGAACATGATGAGTGCAACGTGCAACATCCTGAAGAGGTAACATTTTCCAGAAAGACTTGACCAGAAAGAAAGAAAGTCTCAAATACATTTACCAATCTGGAATGAGTGGTTGAGTTGAAGTCGTAGTTTTAACCTAGAAGTCGATTTCAATTAAAATTAGCATACCATTTTCATAATTTGATCCTCTTTAAGTCTTTAACAAACTTTTTGCGTATAACTTACTTACTTTGATTAAGCAAATGCCTGAGGTCGTACGCATCCTATGAACAAATAGATTTAAGGAGGTACGTATGTACTCTTTCTTTTTCATTACAATCTAAAGTTCATAATATAACTTTTAGCAAGAAAGGAAAGTGGAACGAAAAATTCAATGAAGTAAGCTACAGTGGGGAACTGAAGTGAAAAGTTTAAATGAATGGTATGCTCAAGTTAAT
>JAHZMX010003607.1:0-10088 GCA_027743895.1 Seira musarum
CTGTAATATTGCACTTCAGACTTAATTTTTTGTAAAATATTGGATTTGTCATTGTCAATCAAAGTATCTTGTATGTCCAATTCAAGTGTCAATATTATTTAAAAATTCCGACAAGACAGATGAATTTGCGCAAAATGCGCGATGAAAAAATAAAGTGGCACCACCATAAATAAATTCATGCTCATGCTCATTGCTCATGTCATTCAACCTACCACTAACCTGAAGCTGTACAACTACAACAATAAATTATTCCAAAATTTTTGCTCAAAGATAAGTAATAAAAAAAAGTGATAAAAGAGCACAAGCATGCGTGAGAATGATGAAGTTTTGGATTTGGATTGGCAGTAAACAATGAGATATTATTTGAGATAAATGGTGATGGTGATGTGTGAAGTGAAGTAGTATCATGTCATGTCATTCATTTCACAACACAACAGGATGTATATGTGATATGACGTGAGCTTGTCTTCATTAAAAAATGATTGAATTTCCTTGTTTCCACCTTCAAACACGGCAAATTTTTTTTAGGATGGAAATCTGGAATAAACCGGGAAAAGATTTCCATTCCATGAGTTAATCAAATGAACATTCCGGAATGTTAATGTTGCACACATGCTCGATGCTCATCACTCTTTTTTTTTGTGCTGTCAAGATAATTACAGAATGTCATGAATTTAATTACTATTTTCAGGTTATTAATAGATCACGTACGCGCATCATTCTACAATCCAATAATATTTTATTGGACAGGTCATTCCAATTTCCAACCATTTGATGATGTGTTGGTAATCAATCAATCATGATCGATTGAAATATTTTTCCTGAGAGTGAAACCGCAAAAATTGATTTGTTTTCATGAACTTTGCATGTGCAAAGTTGCCCAGGTGGTGTAGGGATATCATGAGTCCTGCACGACTAATGTCGAAACTACTTTTTCTTTGCGTTTGAGCTGTCGATGAGATGAATGATGGCATGATTACAGTCACTCATTGCTTTTTCAGGGATCCTTATTTTTTTTCGAGACCGACATAACTATACATGCTCATAACATGCAATGATGACGAGGATAATGATGATAAGTAATGATGCAACATGAGGTTAAACATTACACAAGTAACTTTTCCCTTTTAATGATGAACGGACGGACGGTCGCCAGACCGAGACCGACCGGACCTAGAAACGTTTTGACTTCAAGAGGTCTTTGTATGACTCCATCCCAATTTAGTGCAAACTGTTTATGCTAAATTTGAGACGAAATTTTATAAATCAATAATAATCATTATGTTCATGATAATAAGGATAAACTGACGAGTGCGTTTAAGAGGGCGACACACCACCCATACACTTTAAAATGTTTTGGTTTCATGCGTTGTTCACGACTCCAAAGCTTGACCCCGCTAGGGCGTCGCCTGACTCACAGTCTCAACAGACGTTTAAGAGGGCGACACGCCACCCATACACTTTAAAATGTTTTGGTTTCATGCGTTGTTCACGACTCCAAAGCTTGACCCCGCTAGGGCGTCGCCTGACTCACAACAACAGCCACAGTCTCAACAGCACAATCAGTAGGGATCACTCAAGGTAATAGCTTTGGGATCAAAATTGGGATAATCACGTAAAATTGTAGCTGATTACAAAATTGGTGAAGTTCTTCTTAAGCACGAAATTGTTTGTCTGCATTTTGGGGTAAAAACTAAAGAAAAAAAAATTGGTATTGCTATTGCTCACTTAATGATAATGATAATGTTCTTATCAATTCTTGTAGATCTTTTCATAAAACTAGAGAATTATTTAATTACGTAATAAAACGGTGTAATAAAGTAAAAGAACTGGAGCCTGCACCAATTTTTTGCACAACATCAACAATATCCCCATATTTATCTAATTCGGTCATGCGCCATACTTCTCCTCAAACAAAAGGAAAAAACGGGATACAGTTTTACTTATTGAAAACAGACGGACGTAGTCCTCCAAGTAGACATCATCATTCAAAAACGATCAAACAAAAATTATTGTTATTAATCATTTTGACGGAGCAGGTGATCCTTCATTATGAAATTTCTGTTCTCTCCCTTTTCCCTTCTTCTTTAGTCTGGACCACTATTAATTTACTTATGATTTCCCTCCAGGAAATAAATGACAATAATTGATGGTCTTTTTTTTATAAAATAGAAAAAAATGAAACAATGTGATTTCATGTCATTATAAAATTTTATACTCATAAATTTTCCTAGAAAATCCGATGGTGGCTTATTGATGTAATAACAGTAATAAGACGGGAATCCCATCATATCATGAAGCAACATTATTATGTAATTGTAAGTATTCCTTGTTTTATGCATTTTTTCGAGGACTACTCAAAAATAATATCCTATTATTTTAACAAAACAGTGAAAATGTTTATACTTAAGCATAAGTCTGCATGTTGAGAATACTTAAGCTTCTTTTTAAGTAAGTAGCCTAGACTTACGTACAACATGTTTCCCTTTTCCTTTATAAAATGTTTATGAGGAGATGGAAGGAAAAAAAGGAAGGAGGTTGGCTGACACTGTGTCCACGCCAAGCCAAGCACGCAATCAAATCAAACCAAAACGAACCCTGTAATTTCCTTTTGTTTTTGTGCACACAAAACTAAACCCTGGAATTTTTATAAAAATTCAAATGGTTTCGTCTCTCCATTTTTGATGACCTTTTGACCAAATGATGGAACCACTTTCAGAAGAAAATAAGCATCTTGAGTTGCGGTAGTTTTCTATTCATTACAATTACAGTAAATAAGAAATATCCGAAGGTGCCAATGAATGATGGTTTATGATTATGATTATGTTTGTGATTACAATTACAATTTTTCGGCAGTATATTTTTTTTTCTTTTGTCTCGTCTCGTCTTTTGAAATTTAATTTGAGTATTTTTTAATAGAGGAAGAAGAAGAGCTATATAAACAGGGAAAGGGCATGAAAGATTGCTTGATATAATTTACAGTATGGTGTTAATTATTAGTTTCAACTTCACCTGTCAAAAAAATACCCTCTGACAAGGGAATGAGTAGTGGGAGAAGACAGCTAATTCATCAGCCGTCTTACTAATAAAATAAAACGTATTCTACTTATACTTTTTGTTGTGTAGTTAAAACATTGAAAAGGTTGAAGTTGAAATCAACTTTTTTTTACACAATGCCAATTCACATTTCCGTTTTTGCATGAAACTAACAAAACTTCATTTAAATCAGCGGTTATGTATGTTCTTATGTTCTTGTTCTGCGAAGGTTATTCTTTTCTTTGAAGCATCTCCAACCCCAAAAATGGTAGGTTTTCACACATAATTGCAAGTTTAGCATAGGTAATATGAAAAAAATATTTTCCTTCTTCAAATCTATTTTCCCATGTCCATCTAGGTATGCGATTACATTATTCGCTATGCATGCCTGCATTTATGATGAATCTGAAACGCAATCATATAAACCCGATAGCATATCATATCACATCACATCATTCTTCCATATGGCCTGGCCTGTCATGTACACGAAACAATTTTTCTTGATTTGATGCTTCTGAACCTATAATTAGCCAGTCAGTTGATTAGCACTTTATTTTACTATCGCACTCTTTAAAAATTGAAAACAATTTTATAGGATGATAATTACCATGCATAAACATTATTATTTTGCATCAATGAGCGTAGTAGTTCTGAAGGGTTGATTAAGGTATTATGCTCAGTTTTTAATTACAAGGTTAAAAACTTGATTAATTTCTAAACTCAAATGTATCATTTTTGATAAGTTCAAAATGAATAGGGGAAGGGGTTAAGCTATAAAATTCTCCGATCAGGTAAAACTTGAATAAAGAGGAAGCTTTTAGTTATTGCATGTGTTCTTTGATATGTTTTGTGCTCTCAACTACAATTACAATTTATTATTTTTTTTATCCGCACATCATCATCATCATATCTAATATTTGCATGTGAACAATTTCTTTTACTACATTGCGATTTTAAATTACCCATATCATGTCCAAAGTCATCATTTTTTCTATCTCAATCCATCCCTTTTTAGTTAGGGAAAATGTGGTAGTGTGGTAGTAGGCATCAAGTAGTTATTTGCCCTTAAAAAGCAATTTATCATTTAATGCTTTGTGCATGATACATGATAGTATAGCACATTAACTATATATTTTCCCAGGAAAACGATACTAAAACGATATGCATAAATGCTTTTGCATTTTATGACTACTGCACTTATTCTTATTGTTAGGGAATAATATAATATAATTTTCTTCTACGTAGTTTAATTTTAAGGAGACGGAACATGTAAATGAAACATTTATTTTGCAAACAAGGATAATCTCTCAAAGTTTTTTGCGTGATGTAATGATAAATAAGAGCGTAATAATAATAAATGATCTACAGCATGCAAAATACAAAGTTGTTAATTAAAGCGTAAAGCTTATACAAAAATTATTTCTTTGCTTTTAAACTGAAACTCCTTCGTGCGATATGGAAATTTATTCGAAAGATTTTCGAGTTGAATGAGAATACAATGGGATAATGCGCCAAAGTCAAATCAATTGTTACCGTATCACGTACATTTCTTGATAGAATTGCTTAAAATTATGCATGAAATGATCTACAGGTTTGGATTTGATGAAAGCAAGCAGGTCTTAAAAGTTTAACGGGAAAAATAGGCCACCTGGATTAAAAGTATAAACGACAGGTGCAATAATACCATTTGCAAAGCGCAACAAAACTTACCGCCTTAATCTATCCCTGAATAAAGCCTGGAATAAAATTCTGTGTCAAATTGTAACCCTTCAATTCTCTTGGTTTCAGCCGACACGAAGGAGAAAATATGATGAAAGAAAAAGCGCCGACAATATGGATCAATTCAAGCCCAAGCAGGGTGGGTTTTCAATTCAGAATGAAAAGTTATATTGTACTGATCTATGGTGGTAAAATAGCAATAGCCATGCCGTCATCGCCATGTCTCATGGATGTGATGTGGATGTGACTATGACAATATTGTTCCTCTTTTATGAGGAGTCAATACTGTAGGCGGAAAATGGGACTGAAAGGAAGATAGCGATAGTGCAGCAGTGATTACTTTATTGGAGGCAATGAGATGTCTGGTCAAAATATTTTGATCGCCATTCGCCATTCCATTCCATAAGAAAAAGGTACAAAATATTGCTTTGCTTTATTGCACCAACTTAAAGTATAACTGTGATAAATAAGCTGTGAATAAATATGTGTAGACATCTTTCCATAAATCCATTTCCACAATAAAATGGATCAATAAAACATCTTTTATTATCGTTCGAAAAATAAAAATCTTTTTACAATTGNAAAATATTGCTTTGCTTTATTGCACCAACTTAAAGTATAACTGTGATAAATAAGCTGTGAATAAATATGTGTAGACATCTTTCCATAAATCCATTTCCACAATAAAATGGATCAATAAAACATCTTTTATTATCGTTCGAAAAATAAAAATCTTTTTACAATTGCAATTGGGAAATGAGGTTTACAGAATAGCAATAGCACATTGATTATACACTGTATATAATGCATTATATACAGAAAAAAAATCTCTTTTGAAAAAAGTTACCGACAAAGTGAAATTCAATTTTTACTTTGTTCATTCCTTCTCTCTCTGAGGATAAAGTAAATGATAAGGTGTAATTGCCCTGTGTTGACTAAATGATGACTAGGATAAGTCGAAAGATTAGTGTGAAAAAAAGAGGGAAACAATGCACATAACATGGTCATTTCATTACTCACATTATTATTGTCAGAAGGAGAAATAAAATGTTAAGTTGGGTGCTACATATTTTTATTGTATATATTTTTTCCTTTAAAACGTTTTTTTTATTGTGGTGATATAAAACTTTAGACGAGATCACAGCACAATATTTGGCGGTATTTTGGCATACATATTTAATATGATGATGACGATGGACAATGGTGGTCGGACGCACTCTTAAATTTTACGACTTGATAGATATATGCGGATTAAAAAGAAAAAAAGATGCAATTTCCGCCTGCAATAATAATAATACAGAACCGAGTAAGATTTTTATTATCATCTCCAAAAAAAATTTTCCACTGAAATTTTCTTCATGTTAGGTTGGGTTAAGCAATGCTCATTAATAGTTTCCATCTTTTTTTCATCACTTAATCATACAAACACCATTTACCATATCACCTTCCATTACACACAGGATTTGATATTGTGTTTTATTACATCTCAAAAAATTTTGATCTAGGGTGCGATACAATATTTTTATTTTCCTTTCTTTAGTTTATTGTGGTGTGACATATTTTGACCAAGGCTTTTAAAATGAATATTCATGACACATGCAATAATGTCATAGCCATGCTCGTATGCAATAATTGTAAAAATATCCTTATTGCCTCGCTGAGTGGTTTGGGACCACTAAATAATCTTCGTTGACTAGACTTCGACTTGAAGAAAAATATGATGTGATGTGATGTGATGGGAAGTCTCCTCACTGACTTTTTTTTTCTTCACTGGATTACATTGGATTGGATTGTATTGTATTTGCGCAACGCAACCAGAACAAATTATAATTTACGTCAGTCAACGCAATCCAGAAAAATCAAAATAATTCCTATTGTGAAGTGAAGACATTCCATCATCATGAAAATGGTGGCACGGTTTAACTAGATATCCAGAAGAAAAACGGATGACGGATATTTTTTTCTCTGGCTTTTATGGCAGGCATATCAAAACCAAGAGCGGCGGCATTATAAAAGGGGAAAAAAACGTGTAAGACGGTTTTCATAATTTTTGCTTCAACAAAAGCCTATACCCACTTGCCGGCAAATGGCATGCATGGCTTGTTTGTTGTCTCGTATTAAAATTGTAAATAAAGAGGATGTGATGTGAGGTAAATTTGGTGCATTAAGCATGCATTATTATTCACTCTGTAAGAAGACACGACGGTGAGAAGAGATGAAGGGAGAACAAGGCTTAAATTTTTTCATGTGTTGCGTTAAGTAAAGAAAAGAGAGAGAAAAAAAAGGTTCTCTTATTCTTGTCGGCTTCGGAGAATTAGATGATGATTACCCAGCAAGCAAGCTGGATATATTTTTTTACACACGCAAATACGTATTAAGTTAATAAGGATATTTTGAAGTAAGAAGGATAATATATTTTATTTGATGCATGCATGCATTCATGATCATGATGGTGGTATGGTATGGTAGCATGGTGGTAATTGTACACGTCCATTTCATTCCCTGAAAAAAAAAATATAATGGGTAGCACGGAAGACAAGGCTGGCTTTGGCTTCGCTTGTGAAGGGAGAAGAAGGCTAATATTTTATGGCTTTCATTATTCTCCTCGTCGTCAGTCAGTCAGTCAAGTTGGAAGAGTAAAGAGATATGTTTTTTGCCGCACCAGATGAATAGTTGCATTTAATGTGTTCACAATTCACAAGTGAACTTTACACAAAAAGGTAGATTGTGTTTGAGTGAGAGAGAATGAAGAAGGGAGAGAACTAAAATGAGTTAGTTCTTTCGAGTGACCAACTGCAACTTCGTCTCTGAGGATCGATTCAGTTGTGTAAAAGTATTCGACGAGTAAACTACGCTACTTCTTCTCGCTCTCTTTTACAAAAAAATTTTTTTGTGAGGAAAAAAAGAGGAAACATAAACCTGCCAAGTTTAGAGAAAAAGAAATATAAAGCTCAAGATTTATTGCTGTACTGTAAAAAGCGAAAGACAAGCTGTGCGAGCGAAGTGAGTGCACTGCAGTGAGTTAGTCAGTTTGTTCTTGTTCTTTTGTCGTTAAAAGTGGAAAAAAATACTTTAAAAAAATTGGAAAGCTTATTCCTTGTTTTCTGGATTTTTTAATGAATTTTTGTGAGAAAAAGATATGCAATCAGAAATATAAAATAAGAAACTCGAAACAACGAAGAAATACATAAAAACTGAAAAAGCTATGAAAATTCTTATGAAAAAAATAGCTTCATCAAAATTGTGAATTGTGTGAAATAATATTTTTGTGTAATTTTTGTGAAAAGAAAATGGTAGTATTGGAAGGCCACAATATGTTGGGTGTTAATAACCAGTATCTGCAACCGGATTACCTCTCTCCTCTCCCCACAACGGTAAGAATTTAACTTACGAAAAATAATTAAATTGAAAAATGCTTAGTTTTCACGTAAAAATTATTTTATATTTTAGTTGGACTCTAAGCAAAGTCCCCTTGCTTTATTGGTGGCCACATGCAGCAGTATAGGCGCTGATTCAGGTCCTTCAAAAGGTTCAATTCCCCATCCAAGTCCCCTCTCATCAACAGATTCAAATAGTTCAATGTCTTCAAGTAACTCTGCAGCAGGTCAAAAACGGAAGGCTTCAACGAGCAGTGACTCAGGTCACTGTGCAAGTCTAAAGTCTCATTCATCAGAATCCGATTCGAGACCCAGGAGTTCGGGGAGTACAACAAGTTGTTCATCAGCAAAACAACCGAGATTCAGCCACAGTCCAGCGGGGCATTTGATGGTGAACGGAAAAGTGTCTCCAAATAACAAATACTCTAGTGCAAACAATAATAATAACAATGAAAGCCCTTCAGTGATCAATCATTCCTCAAAAATCAGGAAATTAAGTGGACAATCGATTTCCATCCGAAAGTTCAGAAAAAGGTCGTCACCAACGAAGCTCTCCACCAACTTCCCACAACAGCCAAAGTTCAAGTGTGATTGTGCCACAGGGAAAGCAAAGTAGTGGAAGTGGCGGAAGCCGATCTCCTCACATAACCCAATCGCATGAAAAGTCTTCGAGAGAAAAGTCAAATAGTGAGAACAACAACAACAACAACAGCTCATCATCAAAATCGAATTCAAGCTCTTCTCCAAAGCCAGCGAGTCACCAGCAAGACCAAGGTGCCTCTCCAATAATAAGATCAGGTCTCGACGTGTTGCAAGGGAAGGATTTACCAAAATTCGGAGCGTATTGGTGCTTACCCACAATTTCCTCCAGGATTTGATCCAACAAATCCTGCATTCAGACTTCCATTTTTGGCTGCTCAACATGCCAATTTCTTGGGTTATCCTGGAGGACCTGCTGCTGCTGCTTTCCCACCTGGCTCTCCATATGCCAGTATTTATGGTCGAAGTGCTATGAAACCAGGAGAAGGAATTGGTTTGCCAGCCTGTAAAGATCCTTTTTGTACTGGCTGTTCCAACGGAAATGTACCGTCTATTTGCCCCGCTGGTTGTGCTAGTTGTGATCATCAGAAGTTTCCGCTCCATCCTCCATCATCCGCTCCATATCCCTCAATACCCGGATTCCCACCAGGTTTAAGTCACGCTGCTTTAAGTGCATTGAGCGGCGCTTCTGGATACCCTCCATCGCTTCTAAGTCACATGATGCAACAACAACAAACAAACTGCACTCGCTCTAAGCGCTGCGCAAGCGCAAACAGCCAAACCTTATGTTTGCAATTGGAACTCAGATACATACTGCGGCAAACGTTTCACATCTAGTGAGGAGCTTTTACAACATTTAAGAACCCACACATCAACTTCCGGTTCTGGAGAAAGTGCTCCCGTCTCATCGAGTCATTTAATGGTCCCTTCATCGCCAGCTTCCCTTTATTCTAGTGCTTTACTAAATTCAAGTGCGATGGCTGCAGCAGCCGCAGCAATGCAAAGGACTTATCCTTACCCAACACCTCCATTAAATCATCAATACGCTGCTGGGGTAGGGAAACCTCCAGCGCCCATGGGTATGGGTCCGATTCCACCCCCACCATCGGCTCTTGCAGGATACTATTCCCCATATTCTTTATACGGACCGAGGATAGGCTAAAAAGTTCAGAAGTTAAATCAAACGCATTTATCTCTATAACCAAAGCATCTAAATATAGACCGAAAAAAAGACACTTTTGTTATCATCATCAGCAAATAAAATTTTTCCCTCGTTCTTCAAAGCTTCAAGTTCAGTACAAAGTTCTCTGCTGTTTTTTTTCGTGTTTGTGTGGTCCACACGATATGTTGACCTCCCAAAAATAAATTGTGATTGATTACAAAATAATTGAGCTAAAGCATGACTGATGATGATGA
>JAHZMX010003608.1:0-10954 GCA_027743895.1 Seira musarum
ATCTCACATGCATATTTGATCCTGTATTTTTTATTATAAACCCGCGTAATGAAATGAAGTGGCCATTGACTCGATCTTTTTAATGCATGTACCATATCTCATTTTTTTATAAGCATGTTGCTGTTAATTTGTGTTGCATGCGGGCGTGTGAAGAGCTTACGTTTTGTTTTTAATGGAAAGTTTAAGAATTTTGCAACAAAGTTATTGCTGACCTAATATACATATTTTGATTTGATCATCACAGGAAACTACGAGAGAATAAGCAGTTGTAATCTGAAGAACTAGCAGTTCAAGACAAATCTTTTTGAGAAGTCATCAACTTTATACGTTATTCTGTTTTGAATTTGGAGTTGTTGGAAAAGATTCATGGATACTGGAGAAAATAATCACACTAACACAACAGACCTAAACAATTCCAACCCTTCGTCAGATTCCCAGAGAATGGACGGTCATCTAAACTACCCCAGTTTGAATTTAGCTGCAGCGAAACCACCAGGCGTAGATGGAGTTTTGAGTCCAAAGGGAGGAAATGGAAGTCCATGTAGCCCTGGAATGGCAGGTTCTCCTGGATCCCTGAGTCTCACTATTCCATCACCCATCATTACAAAGAGGACACGAACCAACTCAACGTAATTTAAAATATAATAAAATAAAAAGGGCTTATTTTTTAGTCACAATCATGTCACTTGGGATTCTACATTAATTTGTGGGGATTTGGTCTTAATTCAGTTATGACCGGGCGATGGATAATCCGATCGAGAAGGGGCGCATAAAGAACTTTAACAGAGGACAGGGTCATGGCTTCATCGTGAGTGACAGGAATGGAGAGGAAATTTTTGTTCACGTGTCCGAGTAAGACTTTAATAAAAAATTTCATGTTTGTTGTCTTATTTGAAGACATCGCTAGGACCTTTATTTCAACTATTGTTTATTTTCCCAAACTTGAGAAGCACCAGGCAATTCACGTTCGCATTATCAACTTCACTCCTGATGTTCACTTGAGATGGGACTCTCCTTTGTTGGAAGACGAAAAGAACGAGTAAGCAAGATACAAGACAAACGATTATAACATTAGTAGCATAATGAAACATTTAATCGAATTTATGTTTAATTCTGTTCAGGGCAACCCCTCCGCTCGTTGTGGATTAATAAAATTGAAGTAAATTTCTTCAATTACACTGACACTGGATATACTCGCACCCAATAAACAACAAAGAAGCAATCAAGTCAAGAGGCTTTGAATGAAATATATGCAACTAAATAATAGCAGTAGTATTAGTGTGTGTTGCATGAAACAGGAGCGTAATGCGTGATTTAAAACTAAAAAATACTTCTCAGATGTCCTTTTGTGATGCTTTCGTGATATTCAAGAAAATACTTTTTGTAGCAGCATAAAAAAACCTTCATGATTCTCTGATACTTTCAACGATTGTCCACTCGACTGCCAGACCAACCAAGAAGGACTAGTAGATTTACCTAGATTAATTTTCATTTATTTTGCCAATTTAAGATGAAATTAATATTAACATTCAAAATTTTATGCTCTTGACTNTTGAATGAAATATATGCAACTAAATAATAGCAGTAGTATTAGTGTGTGTTGCATGAAACAGGAGCGTAATGCGTGATTTAAAACTAAAAAATACTTCTCAGATGTCCTTTTGTGATGCTTTCGTGATATTCAAGAAAATACTTTTTGTAGCAGCATAAAAAAACCTTCATGATTCTCTGATACTTTCAACGATTGTCCACTCGACTGCCAGACCAACCAAGAAGGACTAGTAGATTTACCTAGATTAATTTTCATTTATTTTGCCAATTTAAGATGAAATTAATATTAACATTCAAAATTTTATGCTCTTGACTGATGAAACATGCGTGTACTTGCCGGGTTATAAATAATATCAGTCTTACGTCTCAAACACATACACATATTATTTTATCAATTATAATGTGAGAAATGTACAAAATACATACACAATTAATGTAAATCTCAACCAGAAATGCACAATAATGATATCACTACAAACAACTGATTGAAGATGGAAATTTAACCGGCGCATAATGTTTTGTGTAAGATACATAAGTAAATAAATCGGTGGCGAAGAGAGTACAATTCTTGTTGAAAATTTGGGTTAACTTGAATGTGTTTGTTTTATATAGTCCAAAAGTGTAACGTTGCGTGTTCCAGAGATTACCTTTAAGAAATGAATTTGTTATCCTATGATATGGATTTATGCAGTTCTTGTCATTTTAGGTTTAAAAAATTAGAAAATGGCAGCAAATAGCTATAGCTGTCGCCACTTGCATTTTCCAGGGTGCTCGCTTTGGTCGGCTTTGATATATTGGAGCGTTAGATGATAATTGAGATTGATAAGCAGTATTTCATATTTGTAACTTGTAACAGTGGTGTAAATTAAAATGTCTGACAATAGAGTTGATAATTATGCCATTAAGCAGGAGTTAATGAATGATTGTAGGGAATACTTATTTTTGTGTGGCATTTAATGTGTCTAATTCAATTGTTTTGCCATTTGTGATCAAATTTGCAGCCCTACAGTAAGTAGGAAAAAATAAATAATGTAGTTCTCTTTCAGCCTGCTTTGTTCAATAAAATGAAGTTGAGTACCTATATAACTGTGTACAAATGGTATGAATGTAAAATTTTGGCAAATAAATTTGTTAAAAATAATGTTAGCGATTTTTTTAAACTTTATTTTGATGATTGTGCCTGTGTGACATGTGCCATATTCAGTAATCCACATCGATTGTCTCGTAGCTTGTCTTTTGTAAAATATATGGAAGTCTAGAATTCATATACTTAAAACTTGAATTTTACAAATTCACAATGCACATATTACATGAATGACTAATTTGATAAGGAAGAGATGTCATTTGAGTGAAAAATTTCTTAGGATTAATATGCCTTAATTAATGAGAATTAACAGTTAGCGGAGGCAATTTATCGCCTTATTCCTTGCTTCAACTAATGAGCTCTAAGTCTAGTCTAATGTTTTATCTCTCGCTCATCATCGTAAATGTGCAAACCTTTTCCGTTTCGAAAACAATGGTGACAACAATGGCAAATCGGGAAGTGTGAGCAGTTCACATTCCATTTCATTTCTCATCCACATAAAACAATATACTAACACAATGCAATTGGCTTTAACCTGCTGTGTGCAATAATAATAATTTCTGTCCGAACCTGGTCTAAGTCAACCTCGCCAAGTCCTTGAACCATAAATTGAAATATATACATGCCTAATTAGAATTTATATGATAATTTTTACGTAACAAGGAAAAAAAATTTCCCCTTCAGGAATTGCGTAAACCTCAAAGGTTTGGGGTAGGTATCATATTATCGCATCACATCATCATTAAGGAAAAAATTGAAAATGGATTAGAAGCAAGTGCCTTAAAGCACGCACAATATTACCTATAAATTTAACAAGGTTTTCAAAATATTACAACAGTGGCTGCATTGAATTAAACAGATTAAAATCAGTGCTATCTCTGAGTAAGTTACAAACTTACATTGATCTGTATGCAGACAGGCGCAAAATGCATACAAAGTTTCATCGAGATTAACATCACAATTCTCAATCTCACAATCAAAAATATTACAACAGTGGCTGCATTGAATTAAACAGATTAAAATCAGTGCTATCTCTGAGTAAGTTACAAACTTACATTGATCGGTATGCACACAGGCGCAAAATGCATACAAAGTTTCATCGAGATTGGCATCACAATTCTCAATCACACAATCAGAATCGCCAAGAATTAAAGTTTGAAATAAATCAATAGAATCAAATATTTCAAAAGAAATATTCAACTACATGCAGCATAGGCAGCAAACCTGTCGATAAAATATTTGTAAAATTTGATATGATAAAGAACAAAATGAGGTGGTGCAAGTAAGTATGTAGTAGGCAATATTTAAAATGTTAACGTATGAAAACATGTAAAGATAAAGACGCTTAGGCATTTTACCAAAATGTTTGGGGCATTTTCTACGAATGAATTGCATCAAGAAAGCAGGTGGCATTGATCTTGATGGAACCACAAGATTAGAGCAATTTCAATTGGTGAAACACAGGTAAACTAATTATTCGAAATATTAAATTAAGTAAAAACTATTTTAAAATTTGATTGTGAGTAGGTATTATGTAAACATGAATTTATTATTATGAGCTACCGCAAATGGTGATCATGATTGCCACGTATGTTTACTTTGATAACACTAATTAAAATTGAACGATTATACAATGCTTGAAGCCTACACGCATCGCTGAATTATGTATTTTAATTTGAGTTTTTTCTTTTTTTCCGGAGTATTTTTAGGCATACTAACTAGCAATCGCTGTTACTTCATCGATTAAAAGTCACTTTCAATTCAAAGTGTACACTGTTTCACCGGAAATTGGACTTGGTCATGTAAGGTAACGCAACAAGTCATTATATTGTGCTTTGCCATGTNTTGGTCATGTAAAGGTAACGCAACAAGTCATTATATTGTGCTATGTCTTCGGTGACTCATGAGAATTGGGTCATGTCCGGATGCAATAAATTCAATTTTGCTCTGGTTATTTTTAGCAAAATATTATTCCGATTTGTTGATGAGATCGTAAAGCGTATTAATTCACTGACAGTTTTAATGCTTCCTGAAGCCACTCTATGAATAGGATATTAGGTTTAATTAAATTTTGATGGATATCGAAGCATTCCCATTTTATTTTAATTGATTACCTAAGTATTCATTTAGCGTCCTAAAAATTGCGTGTGCATGGCACATGTTTCTCGTCTACTTGTTAGTCAAGGAAACGGAAGGTAACTTTGGGCAAATTATAGCTCCGCTGGAAGCAAATGGAATTCGTAAATTCTATAAGCGGAAGTGGGAGACGCAATACTTCATGTTCATATCAAAGTAACGCAATTACATCAGCGTTAAAAGAATTCCTTCACGATTCAAGAACAAAATGTGTAGCAATTCCATGCACAGCAGTCTACATTTTACACTGAAATTGTACAATTGTTAAAATTTGAAAGTTAATCCCTACTACTACAAATAGGCATACGAAATGAATCATCAATGGCATGCGATGTGGTCTGGCAAACGTCAGTGAACTTTAAAACCCCAAAAAATCAGTGACATAATCAGCTTCAATCTTCAACTTCTTTTTCTTAAATGTGGGTAAACGGGAAATGCTACGCAGACTTATAAAACAATTTTGGTGTATTACTACAAATAATATAATTTTATTACTTTCTTGAAAATTGAAATCGAGTTGAAAAGCTTTATGTAAACTGTGATATATGTATGTTCATATTCGTACAAACAAGCCTTGTCAGTATAAACTTGAAGAAAAAAATATAAACAAAGAGGCACGTTCCTCATCTTATCCTTCTTTACGCGCACGGACGAGTTAGTTGTTGAAAATCATAAATCTTTATATTTTCTGAGGTTTCAATTTTCGCTGAATTACCAAGTTGATGATAGATTAAGCATATTCATCTAAAGATGCGCTCAGCTCAAATTCAAATTCGAAACATTTCAAACTTTAACAATAATACCTAATGAGCTTAAGTACCTAAATGGGAAAATAAGTGAATCGCGATGATTATTGTTAGGTAGAACAATTAGATTGATAGCAATTTTATGGACGAGTGATGATTGATTATGATAGTGAATGAAAACTGTTATATTGTCCCCTTTGCCCTGAAATACAAAAAAAATGTCTCTTATGTAAAGAAACGATATGTTTGCAATTTTTAAATTGAAACATTGAAAGTGCGAAGCAAGTACTTTCAAATAAAAAAAGAGGACAAGTTTCGCAAAACGAGCTCTTAAATTTAAATATAAAGATGCCGTGGTTTTGGCTTTATCTATCCATCAAGACTTACAAAAAGTAATTCTCTTCAAATAATCAAACACTGTCAAATTGATGTATTAAACAAATTCGGCAAGGTTAACAGACTCTTTGCAAACCTTACTTAAATTTGTTTGTGTACTTAATGCACTAATCCCCAACTATTTCTTTAAGTCCAATTTAACCTGTCTATTTACTGACTATGCAAATTACTATTTCCACCCAAAAGTTAAGGAAAGGTCAAGATATTTCATTTCCGTTTTTGTAAAGCATTTATGAAACGTTCTACCCTTTGCCCTGAAATACAAAAAAAATGTCTCTTATGTAAAGAAACGATATGTTTGCAATTTTTAAATTGAAACATTGAAAGTGCGAAGCAAGTAACTTTCAAATAAAAAACGAAGACGAGTTTCCCAAAACGAGCTCTTATAAAGACGCCGTGGTTTTGGCTTTACCTATCCATCAAGACTTACTAAAAGTAATTCTCTTCAAATAATCAAACACTGTCAAATCGATGTATTAAACAGATTCGGCAAAGCTAAAGAGTCTTTGCAAACCTAATTTAAGTTTGCGTATTTAATGCACTAATCCCCAACTATTTTTTAAATCCAATTTAACCAGTCTATTTACTGACTATGCAAATTACTATTTCCACCCAAAAGTTAAGGAAAGGTCAAGATATTTCATTTCCGTTTTTGTAAAGCATTTATGAAACGTTCTGTTAAACTCTAAGATTTACCAAGTTGAAGTTCGCCAGTTCCGCCCTTTTCATAACTATCGACCGAAATTTGCAAAATAATTAATGTTACAGAGTCCAAAATAGTTTCATGTACTCAGCATGACTTAGGGATAAGAAATAATAATAGTTTTAGCTAATACAAGTATATCAGTATCTCTTGTTAACTGGCTATGAATTCGAATGACATCCAAATCAAATTAAACCTATAATCTTTTGAGCTTGAACTAAACTCGTTGAACTTTAGGCTACTTTTTGTTGTACGATAAGAACAAGATCATGAACACGAACCTAAAATTTTAATGGGAAAATTAGAAAAAAATTGTACAATGTCAAAACAAGAAATTATTTGTTAATCAAAAAGTGCCAATTTAAGATGAAATCAATGTCATCCACCCCCATACAATAAAATGCATACCTCAAAATAATGAATTATGTAAGTCAATAGCAGAAAAATAAAAATTAAATTGCATTTAGTTGTACCTAAAAGCTCATGTAGCTTAACTTCAACTGTCTGATATGCAATTTTGCAATTGATTTATTGCTTTCAGGAACTACCCAGAGTCACTCAATCACTTCCCCAAATCAAAAGTCAATTTTAATTTTTTTAACGCGTCCACATCATGAGAACAATCTAATCAAATCACGTGAATTTGAAACCTAGCAAAACCTTGCATTAATTCATGTACGTCATGCCTAAACCAAATGGACTGTAACAGTTACATAAGGACTATAATGCATTATGCCAAAAAGATTTTGCGTTTTGCAAATTGCAAATCCATAAAATGACACGCCTTCAATTGAATCAAACTAACACCGACACAACAGTTTCTCTAATCTTCTCAACTCATTTGTATTAAATTGCAAAAACACGTCGGAAAAATTGCGGAAGGCGTGGGTGCAATGATCATATTTATGATTTTGATTTTGCACAGACCTATTAATACAAAGCTCAAACAAGAGAATTAATTAATCTACGAAATGAATCATAATGAATTGGAATATAATTTGCAATTAAAATCGTATCAAAATCGCATTATATTATGATCTATATTGTGCAAATCGATACTCCTTCCTTTTTTTATTTGTATGCATTTGCCATTAACCTTTCCTCAAAAAATGCAAAATGAAATGATATAATAAACCCGTTTTGTAAAAAGTGTTTCATTTTTTAATTATTCCTTTTTTTCGTGAGTTATTGACTCCATTAAGAAAAAAGTTGTAGAACACCTTGTAAACTACTTTAGTTTGAGCGTGTTTACAAATTACGAGAAAGAATGATTGGAATCAATGATCAATTTAATTATATAATAATCATTCCTTTTTATTTCTCTCCCCACTTGACTTACAGCAACATGCGTCTAGCCGAAAGCCCTGTACGCATACAATAGTACACATGAGATTATCATTATCTTTTCATGCTAAACTTCGGAAATACATAAAAATAGCATTTCTTCACGCATTTACAATTCGTATAATATTCAATAGATTAACTAACATATAATCCTCCATATATGGCAAATTTAATTTGAATCGTTTTTCCATTTGAAATCAGGAAATGTATATAGGCATATTTACAATAAAATAGCACCCACCACACAACACACCACAAATGTCAATTTTATGCTTTAATTCCTTCAATTTCATGATAAGCCACAAATAGAATGAGCTTATCATTGAGATACATATGCTCCTAGACTTGTATGATTAAAAAATGAATGAATTGGAATAATGTATCCTGCCCAACAGATATATTTTTGAATTTGTACTACACCATGTTCAAAGATTACGCTTTATGCTTAAAAATCTGTTTAAAATCAAGATAAAAATGTTTTATTTCTGATGCAAAAAAACGATTATAAACAAAAGATTTAAATTTTAGGTATAGGCACTTTTAGCAAAAAAAGAAAAAAAACTTTTCCTTTCCGTTTCACTCGCAAAAATAGTAAAATGCTCACGCATAATGCTAAAGGAGCACGCACAACACGTCTTTCAACAAGCGAGATATTTTTAACGGAGAACAACAAACGTACATAATATTAAAATGTAAGTATGTACAATAGTTAAAATGATAACATAACACTTGTTACAATTTACAACAATACCTCATGCTGATATAGTACTTGTATGAATACCGTGGTTTTTTACGGCGAACATAAACAGATTTGAATTATGAATGAATTTAAAAATGCAGCGCACATTGTGCAATGCAAAATGCAATCCAATCCAAGCTTGAATCAAAGTATATAAGTCTGCAAAAAAAAATTGTAGATCGTCCAAGACCCTTAGCTGCAGTGCATATAATGATATAGTAAGGATGCAATGCAATCCTTGATACTAACTCACTGGTCAAAAAAATTTTGAAATATACGTGGGGGAAGGCCCACTATATAACGCCTGTCTTATCCTAGACTTTGTACTAGTTTAGTGTATGGCTTGGAGGAGAACGGACGCGGAGGTGAAGAGAAGCCGAAATATAAGTGATCATAAAAAAATAAAATAAGAAAAGCTTTTGAAGACATCGGATATCTTTGACAAGTGTGAATAATCAAAGTGATAATAAATAAAAAAAGGTGCATTGGATCAAAAAACGGAAAGAGGTTCCAGGAAATAATTGATATAATTATTTGTGTGATTGTAATATTGGAACACGCTCCTTTGTTTGGAATCTGAGATTTTGTGTCTCTGTGTCTGTTTGTGAAAAAAAAAAAATTGTTCGTTCTCCTAGTCCCTCGAGTGGACTTTCCCACTTCAAAGATGAAGGCGATACGCCTCACTTTAGTTGTTGTAAGTTTTTACAGAAGGATTCTAAATTTTTTTTACTGTGGTTTGAGCCAAGAAATAAATGATTTTCAGAGTGGAAATTAAATTGAAGTGAAAGTGGCAGATAAAAATGAAGTAAAAATGGGAATTATGTGAATTTTAAAATATGATTTTTTTGTGTAGGGTGCAGTGCTTCTCTCAGCAAATCCCGCGTTCCCCCATTTTGTTAAGGCCGCACTTGGTTTCAGACTTGGCTACAGTCCAGCAGAGAAGGGATATGGGGAGAAGCTCACCCTCAATTCAGGAGCAAAGAAGGGTGTAGGTGTTCAACTGCTTTCAGGAGTAAACAATGGTGGATGGCAGTCACAAGGTGAGGCTAGCGCAGCGTCGTCAAATACCGTTACCGATACCAAGGCCGCGGGTTCTGGTTACGGAGTTGGTATTGCCCCAGTTCCAGCATCTCAGGCTGTTGGACAAGGCAGAAGTCTGGGAGGAGGTGGTCCATTGGAAGCACTTGGTGGTGCTCATGGTGCCGTTCGTCATCTCAGAGTGAGTTCAAAACATATTCATGTTTTGTGGGATTAAATGTTTTGTCTGGGTGAACTAAAACAGAAACTTTCAAATTTTTTGGTGTAAAGATTCTTGGCTTGAACTTGTATCTTGGAGGAAGAGCTGCAGCACTAGGCCAAGGACTTGGTATTAACCAAAAGCAACAACCAGTTGCCAAGAAACCTCTTTTGGGAGGCATCTTTGGATTAGGAGGAGGTCAACCACCTCAAGGCAATGGCAATCTTGTAACAGGTCCTAGCCCATTAGGTGTTCTTACAAAGCCAGTCACCGTCGGTGCTGGTGTTGGTGCCAAGTCTAATCTTTTAACCAATCTTGGACCGGCTCCCAATGGGGGTAAAAATATTGGCGGTCTCCATGGAATCCGTATTGCCGCTGGAACTCCAGGATTTGGCCTTGGAATGAACTTGGGATTGCGTCATGGCATTAACTCAAAGAGTCCCCTAGGCCTTGCCTTTGGATTGGGAGGAGCTGGAGGTCCACCACCATCAAAGTATGCCATTGGAAAGATTCCATTTGTCTACAGTGGGGGTAAGGGACAAGACCAAGCTTACATCCCTGGATCTGGTATTCTAAGAGGTCATGGACATGACAACAACGTAAGAAAAGCTTCTAATGATAAATAACGCGATATTTTCTTGATTCTTCTTTCCTCTATATGCAACCTGTAGCCTAGTTTCTTTTCGCACATCGCCCCAATCTCTTTCAAATCTTTCAGCTTGCATACAGTCCAAATAGCATTCAAGGGCTTGAGTCCAAGCCACAGATAATCTTGGCCCAGGCACCACTCCAACTTTCTGTGATCCCCCTGCAGGGCGCTGCTGCGCAGGTCATCCCACAAGCGCAACCTTCCCAACAGCACCATCAACAGGCATCTGCACCTCAGCAACACCAAGGACTCCAGGGTCCTCTTTCTATTCCTTCTACCTATCGTAACCCTTTCCTTTCCTTCCTTCGTCCTTCTATTCTCCGACCTTCCCCACTCCAATACACATTTAATCACCCACAGGCTCAACAG
>JAHZMX010003609.1:0-13696 GCA_027743895.1 Seira musarum
AATAAAAAATTAAGACTTGTTTAACTTTCAATGTTATGTACATTTTGTACATAATCCTAGGCAAGCTCCGTCACTTCACGAGAAAAAAAATATATCGGCGAAAAAAAAATCTGTTCAATATTTAAGCTCTTTTTATTTCATTTTCTCTGAGAAATTATATGATATCGGGAATCGACTGCGCCACTCTAAGCCCTGGAAAAGGTATCAATTTGGAGACATTATAATATCATCCAAGTGAGGAAAGATGGAATGGTACGTACCAAATATACTTATCTCTTCACTTCCGTTGAAAAATTTTCATATTTTGGTACTAGAACATGAAATCCTTCCTTCACTCTACGGGAATTTCATTCCATTGTGTGATAGTGAATTTGGTCATATGAACCTGGTTTGGCATCAAATGAATGAAAAAGTGAATTTGAAATTCAAAATAATATTCTGATATGAAGGCAATATTTTGAAGAACTACAAAAATACGAATTGAGCTAAAAATAAAATTGTTTTATCCTCTACACTTGCGTGTGCAAACGAGCGAACCAGTCCATGAGTTAGTTGACGATATATTTATATGACATGATTTTTTTGTCTTTTGTGTTGTTTTGATGTTGTTGTCTTTCTCATGGCGGCTTTTTGCCTTCAGCGTGTCTGTCAAGAAGTCAACAGAGAGCAAATATAAAGTTCCTTTGAGAGAAAACAATAGAAGAATGAGCCGACAAGACTTGACTGGATTCATTCCTTTTGTTTTTTTGACTTTCCATTACATCCATCGACTATAGCTCTTCTGAAGAAAAAGGCTTGAAAATGGAAAAAGAAATATATATTTTTTGTGACTTGACTTGTGACTGTATTCATTTTTATTGTATGATGTGAATGTAATGTTCTCTTTTTTTATCCAGGAAAAGAACAAAAAAGGCTTTTTTATATTTTTCTTTCATTGTGTTCTGCTTTGCCACGCTCGTTCTGGGAAAAAAAGCTACGACGTTACTGTTACTGTTACCTACATAGTTTGTCCTGGAATAGTGCCTTAAGAGCTCATATTTTTCATGGAAAATTTGTTTGTTGAGTATTATATAGCTTTGAGCAAGAAAATTGTTTCAACATGAAGAACTGTAGACAAATAGTTTGTTGTCAGTCAGAATCATCATGAAAGAGAAGATTCAGAATCACATTTACAATCTTTACTATTTTGTAACTTCAAGGAAGAGGGAGGAAGAAGTCAGTTTTGATTTTGTTTCTCTTTTCCTTTGTGCTTCCTGTTTGCTTTAAATAGATATTTGTACACCAAACATGAAATGGAAAATGTGACTATTTCACTGGGGAAGAAGTTTACACAGAAAATTAAATCAACAGAAATCGACGATGATGAAGAAATCGAATATTGAAAACAGTCAACAAAGTTTTAAATGACCTAAAGTAATTTCCTCTAATGAAAGTAGTTAACTGTAGGTAGGAGTATGCAGCATCCGCTCTTCGGTATTTTCACCGTGCATTGTCCGTGAGAACCGTAACACGATCTGCTTTTTATGCCGTCCGACACTGTAGTTGTAGTTGTGCCATCATAACTCAAAGAAGCATCTCCTCTACAACTAAAACTGGAGTGATTGTGAGATGAGAATCGATTGAATCATCCGATGCCAGTCATCCTCCCTCATCACTAGAAGGGCTTCCTACAAAACTGACGGACAAAGGAAACTCTCACAGAATCGATCAGGTTGAGTTGAGTTGGTGAGGAAAACTCAATAAATGTCTGCAATGACCGTAGACCTTGATGCAGAATCCAGTTACCACAAAGCAATGCCCTCAAGTCAAGTCAATTCACTGAAGACTCAAAGTGCAAAAATGCAGGGGTTAAAACTTTTTTTTGGGAGGCTTTGGTCATCACCAAAAGAAATGCGTGCCTGCACGTTACTCTATACTCATGTTGGATTGGGAAGAAAGCAAAGTCAGTATTTGCACGGTAAATGGCTGTTATCACTTGAAAAATCGAAGGTTATTCCCACTCAATTCACTCTTTTTCTCTCCGTTTTGTTTTCGAAGAGAATGATTGCGCCAATAAAGAAGGCTATGGGCAAACCAAGTCTAAGATATGCCCCCAGATTCCTTTCAAGTGCATTTTTTTATTTTTTAGCCTTGAGAATGGAATGGAAAATTGTTTTCTAAGCTGGACTGGATCTAGTTTGGAATCATGAAAGATATGAATGACCATATAGACATACTTATATAGATCGTGGTCTTGGACTTGGCAAAATATTTTTCAATTTCCATTGCTTCACTACATCACTTACTGATGTCTTAAAATAGAAGGAAGGAAGGAAATGAGGGAGGCAGAAAAAAATCAAGTGGAAAATACCCCAACAATTTATATCGGGAGGGATGGTGTGTGTAGCGGAACTAAGAATAGCGTAACCTTCATTTCATTTCAGCTGTCTGTTTGCGTATTTTTTGCTTCGATTTTTTTTCGAGGGATTTACTTTTTCTCAACTTATTATTTTCTACCAGGAAATCTTTGACTTTTTCCGTTCCACACAAACATATGAACAGGAGGAGAAGTAGAAGCGTGTACACACGTTCGAGGTTTTTTCCCAGTTGCTCCATTACTACAACTATTTCTATTCTCCTCCTTCAAAGTTGAGGAGCTCCCAGATGCAATGGCAATAGCTTGTCCGCAGAAAGTCTTCGAAAAAATACCCGCAGTCGAAGTAGGAATTGTTGTAGGAGTAGTGGTCATGTAGGCATGAAAAAAATTGCAGTAAATAAAAAAAATGCAGAGGAACTCTTACTGAACTCGGAGAAATTCTCTGGATAGCCATAAGGGATATCATATGAATAAAAAGTGTTCTTATTTTCCTTGTTTGTTCTATGTAAAGTGTTCAGAGTTCGTGGCTGGTGGCAGTATGGTGTGTACTCCACGAGGCTCTTGGGCATTTCTCATATGCACTGACACCATTTATGGAATGAATGATGACCGCAAGAGATCGTGATAAGAATATTTGAGGGCTTTTGATCAGTTTTATTGCATTTTTCTCATTCCTTTAGTGGCTTTTCGAAGATTAGTGGACATGTAAAGAGGAAGGAAGGTATGGATATGACGCTATTTTCGTCCCTTTAAAAGAATCCAGTTTTTTGTACTCCCCACCTATAAAAAACGTTGCTTTTTGTAAAATATGGACTTGACTTGGATGGAACTTTTATTGTGATTGGGATAAGAGGTTTTAGGAGGAGTATGGGTAATGAATGAATGAATGGATGAAAATGTATTTGTGTTTGGATGTAGGAGGTGATATATGGATAGATTTTGTGAAGAACCACGTTCTTCGTACTTGTACTACGTGAGGGGATACTTGAAGATGTAATGAGGATTTATTGGTTAATTTGTGTTTCTTAAGTTTACTTATTCTTCTGTACCCTTAGCTGAGTTTTATGGCGTCATCAAAAATGCTTATTAGATTTGCCACGGTCTACCATAAAAGTGTGATGGTGATGATACAAATTGGAATGGACTGAAATCGTAATGTCCCACAAAATGAGATGAAGCGTTCATTAAACGATTCAATTGGATTGTCATCATAAGCGCTTCACTAATTTTAATGCTTCGCGAATTCAAAATTTTTTCTCAGAAATGGATTCGTTCAACTATTTATTTTTGCTTGGGAGTCGTGTGAATTCCCTGTAATAAAACCATTCGATAATTTGTCTTGCTCTAGATGGCTTCAATAAAGAAAATGCAAAAATGTAAGGAACATGTAAGCAAGTAAACTGGCAAGCACTTGCTGCATCATTATTATGCACATTAAATCCTATAAACGGATCAAATGCCTACTCTCTGCTCAATCACACGCAGAGCAACCAAGTTGACACGAACAATCCAATAGGTCATCAAATGTTCACCATTTGAATTCGATATCCATAAATTTTCTTGTGTAAAAAAATAAAACCGGATAGTACTTGACTATACCTATATTATGCATCACCAGGTAAATCGATGTGAGGAGAGGGCAGCCAACAAAATTGTCTTATTAGTGCAAAAACGTCAAGAGTTACGGTCACCGGGGCGGACTGAAAAGAAGTCTTAGAAGAGTAACTGCTTTCCCAGAAAGAAATAACAACTAATGCCAATAATAAAATTAACTACCTAACTGACTTCTGCTTTCTCATGCAACCAAAAGACATAAGTTGCTTCAACAAGCCATAGAGCTTTAAATATGATAATAAAAAGTCGAGAAAGAAAAATTATTGCATTCCCCTGTTCATATAACCATAGTCAGTTGAGTTCGAGTCCGGTTCTTTTCCTCCTCCTGTGAGAACACGAATACCTCGACTTACAAAACTCAAACTACAATATTGACATGATGACTTTGCCAATGAATTTCATTGCATTCTTTTTTTTCACGTTTATTTTAGGGGAAGCCAATGAACATAGTATAACTGGAGCAGGAACAAAAAAAAATGTTCAAGTCTGGTTTAAAAGCAATATTTACGGATATCAATTGATTGTGAGTTGAGTAGTAGCAGTTTGAGGAAAAAAGAAGAAGAAGAAGTATAAAAACCAATAAAAGTAAATTATCTATTGACGGTCGAAAAGTTGAGTTGAAGGGAAGAGAAAAAAAGCGCAATCAAGTGAAGCTCATATAATAACAGTTTTAATAGCAGTATTAAAGTCCATCTAAAGCTAAGGTATACTCTTCAGTCTTCGTCTTCCCATTCTTCTTCTTGTCTCGTCCTTTTTTCACCAGAGAAAAAGAGTATCTGTAGAGCAAATGAACCTTTATCGTTCACAAAAGAACATGTAAGGCTGGTTGGTGTTGTAGACTTAAGTTGTTCTTGTTATACTTATTTATTGGGGGACATATATAGCTTTATAATAAGGAACAAAATACCGTGTTAACTTTATGGCAGTGTCGAAGAAGAAGATACTATTATTATTGGATGGATGTGTTATTTTCTTCAAGTGAGGAGGAGAACGACTTCCAAGAAGACTCACCTCATAATTTACTATACCATATAGCCATACTCCTCTCTTCCAGAAAAAAATACTTTGGCCTAGTTTGGCACTGGAGAAATGACCACATTTTTTCGCTCTAACAGCTCGACTTTGAGTTGAAGTTGCAAACAAAAAAGGCTATCTAATAGAAATGATGTTGGGCTTTTTGGAGGAAGCCTTCCAACCTTATTTTTGGCCATTCATCAGCGTAAACAATTTATACCTATTGGATTGGATGAGATAGGTAGGTGCTCTTGTACTCAACTCAACTCACTCACAAGCCTAGCCAAGTCAGTCAGCGAGCTTGGCTCACTCGGTTCAGCTCAGCTCAGGTAGGCAGGATTTTTTTTCTTTTAAAGAAGATAATTTCCAAAAAAGGATGGGATCTCCACTCAGACTCCAGTAATGGAACATTTGTCCGTTTGGTAGGAAAAAAGTAAGCATTCTTTTTTAAAAGAAGAAGGAATATGCTTTTAGTTCCTCAATGTCTAATCCACTCTCCATCCTGCGCACCTTATGACGATAAATGTTGGATGATGAAAACTCATGTCTTCTGATTACCTCTGATAAGTACTGATGATTACTATTACATCCTCCGTAAGAAAAATCGAAGTTGTAGAGACGTTGAGAGGAATTTTTTTATTGCAGGATGCGATCGACCAAGTCAGGCCAGGCCATGAGGCAAGCCTTTGAATGGATAAGGGCAATTTAGATAGACGTTTTTACCTACAATTGCAATTGTAATTCATTCAAGAAAATGACTCTTGCAAACAAAAAAGAACTGTGTCATTGTGTGTGTGTGTATCTATATGGCTTCGGAGACTTCACATTTTGACAAGGGAAGAATAGGACGGGTACACAAATTCGTGCGGGAGCTATTCTTTCCTGTCACAGTTACAGGATGCAATTCGATATCAAACTGAACTCTGGACAGACTAGACTCAAAGGCAAAAGAAGGTTTTTTTTCTTCGTTTTTTAAAATGAGCAAATAGAAAATTCCAACGTTTTTTTCGTCCCATCAAAATCGAATCTCAGTTTCATTGTTAAAGCTAGAGCAAAGCTTCATTGTCACATCCAAATTGCTACAAAACGAGGAGGGAGCTCAGTTTGCTCAGATCTGAGTGACTTGAGAAGAGTCAAGTTGTCTTGTTAGGAAGGAGCACATAGGCAAGCAGCACCAACAGCAGCCGGAGCAAAAAGGTAGACATTTACCCCATGAGCTTCTCAGTCGCATGCGAGGCTTCGAAAGGATAAGACATAGAATCCTTGCCGTTCCTCTCCTTTGGTCTGATGACCGCATGGAAGTAAGTTGAAAAAACTTGTAAGTCTAAACAAGTTACAAGAATAAGTGAATTGAAAATACGAAAACTTTTTTTTCTCCTCAAGTTTCACACATTTTTTATTTATTTTATTTTTTTGTGTGGGCTCAACTCGAAACTCTTTTGCAAAAGAGGAAAAAGACTGATTGACAAAGGAACTTATTCAGTGCTTTTTTTTTCTCGTGGAAAAAAAGTGATGGTTTTCACGGAAGACTTTAGATTTCTTCGTTCCAGTTCCAAGAGTGTGCAAGAAGACCAAACAGTTTTTCCGCTCACATCATTCATTGAATGAAAAGGAATAAAAAGTTTTTGGGGGCGTATTATGTTCTGCAGTTTTTAAGGGAAACCTAGTTTTTTTTTGTGTCCAAAAAAGTAAACATTTTACTTCCTTTTCTGGTCATCATCTTGTGAAAAAAAGTGTTTCATGAACCAGATATATTTCTTTCCTCAAAGATGGAAAAGCAAAACAAATATTGTCCTAGTCTGAAATGAAGGGACAAGTGTAATAACCATCATCACAAATCATGTAATGCAATAACTTTAAACTCTGATAAGTATTATGACAGAAGATAATGTTCATGTGAAAAACACAAATACAAATAATGTGTGTGTAGTAGTAGTTGTGTAGTGCAGATCGTATCTTGAGTTTTTTTTAGGAAGATATCCAAAAAAAGTCAAACAAGTTGACCTGTTATTCTCCACTTGTCTCTGGGTCTAGGACTAGGCCACGAAATAAAAACTTTTTGGTGTGATTTGAGTGTAAGATTTCATGTGAATGGACGCATAAATTCATCGTTATTATTGCCATTGCCCTCCGAATTTGAAAAATATATATAAATTTTGAAGGAGTGTATTCAGCAGCCCTGCTGTTTTTTACGTGTTTTCTCTCTTCCAAAATCTGAAGTATTTGAATTGAATTACTTTCTCGTGATATCATTCAATCTAAACGAGTGACCATAAATACCACAAGAAAATAAGTTATATATATTTTTTTGCCGAGAGGGTCATTCCTCTGGAATTTTTTTAAGGACATAAAAAATTTGACTTTGATGTCCCATTGGTTTTTGGTTGTGCAAGTGCATGTAACAAACATCCCAGCTTGTAACCTACAACCGTATCATTATCCCCGTCAAAATAAGAAATTTTTCTTCGAGATCACACATTCTTCAGGATCGCTTACAAAAGTGTATGAAAAAGAATTTCAAAGTCTCCTCAAGCCTCTGATAGACTCACCAGGTGACTTTGGACCATTTTCTGAATAAAAGAAATATTTACCAAAGGGGAAGTAAGAAGCCAACCCCTGGAGTATGAGAATGAGATCCTTCTTTTTACTTCTTTCTTGGCAATGCATCAATATCAAAAAATTGTTTGACTTGAAACAGAAAAGGTGATTCTGATCCCTTCCTCTCGATCTCTCGTCTTTTATTGAAATCGAGTTTGAAGGCTGAGAGCTGAGAAAAAAACCACATGAAGCGGTTTCAAATCGTCCTCCTCCAGAGTGAGTTCGACAAAAGTGACATTTGAACAATTTAACATTCAAGAAAAAGAAATAGAAATCAAAGAATAAGTTTTTACCTCTATTATACCTCTGGAAAAATATTAGTAAACAGTGAGGTCCCTCCAAGAACTAAAAGCCACGACCACTTTTTTCCTTCTTTTGTGTCCATAGACCCTTAAGGGATCTTGTGTTGTTGAGGAACATTAAAAACTTATAAACGTAATAGCAATAAAACTGATATGATACGACATGGACATGTATTTATTTTTTGGACAGAACTCGTGTAAAAAGTAAATAAGTTCTAGAGAAGATCATCATTCTCCTCACAATCACTCCAAAGAAAAAAGAGAGAGGGGAAGCAATAATCTATTACGGAGCAATGAGTAAAGCTCAACCTCATGCGGAGATGGAATGAAAAATTGTGTAGAAAATTGGAAAGGTGGCAATACCCCGTAATAACCGTAATAGGCGCCCTTCGTCTTCTGCTACAGATATTTTACTCGTGAAAATTTACGACCTGAGCGCAAACACAAAAAATCAATCTTCACAAAACAAAAGAGATTCTCCAGCAATAAGAAAAAAAATCCACAAAACTTTAGGAGTTGATGATCAGTCTCTCTCCATCATCGGAAGTGTTTGCACGCGCCGTGACCACAACCAAACCGAACCACACGATCTATCTATAACGATCGCAAAATTTTCATGAGGAATCCATCATATCAACTGAAAACGGTGGAGTGAAAGCACGTAACTCATCCCATTCATTCGCTAATACCTTTACTGATCATAATCTTTCTCTTGATGAGAAACAAACAACGCATCACTATCACATCTCATCCCAACATACTCCTACTCGTATTGTGATGGAGACAGAGGTGTTAGTGGTAAACCGTGCAATTTGATTGATTGAAGATTTATGATCACCACGAAAATAATATACCACCAAACTCAACTGACATTACTCAAAAATATTGGTTTTGAGAAGGAAACCCGGTTACTTTTTTGTTCGAACTCGATCTCGTAAGACTAAAAACATAAAAAAAACTTATCCCTTGTGAGTCATGATAAGCAAAGAAAAAGCCGTGGCAAAGAAAATTTATGGGATTTATTGAATATCAGAAAATAATAAAAGAAAACTAAAAAAACAAGCCAAGTCGAGTCGAGTTGAAGAAAGTTTATGCGTGATACGTACCCTATGATGTGCCCCACACCTAAACACAGTGTTCAACATCATCATCATCAACAGCATGAGCATCATGCACTTATTCTCAATGAAAGGAGGAAGCAAAAAAAGATTCTCGAATAAAAACCGCTCCATCTTATTTTCCTCATCTGAAAATCCATCAGGAAAAATTGTATAAGAGTCATGATAAGCAGAGAAAAAGCTGTGGCAAAGAAAATTTATGGGATTTATTGAATATCAGAAAATAATAAAAGAAAACTAAAAAAACAAGCCAAGTCGAGTCGAGTTGAAGAAAGTTTATGCGTGATATGTACCCTATGATGTGCCCCACACCTAAACACAGTGTTCAACATCATCATCATCATCAGCATGAACATCATGCATTTATTCTCAATGAAAGGAGGAAGCAAAAAAAGATTCTCGAATAAAAACCGCTCCATCTTATTTTCCTCATCTGAAAATCCATCAGGAAAAATTGTATAAAGAAGAAGAGATCTGTAAGGATTACTTCAGTAGTTGAGACTCCACCGGCTGAAGATATCAATAGGCATTTTGCCTCAATAATAGGACCCTATAACCACATTTTTATCAAAACACACACGCCACGCCACGCACGCACGTCACACGAGCAGACAAAAGAAGACTTTCGCTATCGCTCTAATAATGCACTAATATCCATATCAAACAAGCCTTTTTTGCATTTTTCCCTTTAAAGTACACGAAAAGAAAATAGCGAAATTCACTTTTACTCCTACGAATAAAAAAAAGGAATCAAGAACTCATGTAGAGCTAAAGTTTTTTTTTCCATTTTCTAAAGAAAGCAACGATAAGGAAAGCGAAAGAAGCATCGCATCAGCATCATCATGCATCGACAAAATTGGTTAGAGGAAATGGATCAAATCGGGAAAGGCGGTTGTAGTTGTAGTTGTGGCAGTAGCAGCGGCGGCTGCTGTAATAGAATGGAAAGGAAAGAGGATGAGAATACCAGAATAATAATGATAACAAGAAGGAGAGAAAGACTTAGGATAAGAAAAGACAAAGGACGGTGCTGGAGCAATGGCGGAGGAGGCAGGGATTTGTCTAGGATATTGGCAATCTTTTTGGTGATTCTATCAGTCGGAGTTGGCTCCTCCGTGGCAGTTATGGCTTATCAGAATGATTTATCTGGTATTGCTTCGAGCAGCAGCAGCAGTAGTAGTTCAAGTATGGAGACTATGGATGGTCTTCTCTCATCTAGTGTAGCAACTTCCTCTAGTTCCTCTAATCGTCTTGGTTGTGTTTGGTCAAGGACGGCGGAGGGTATTAGAAACTCAAATAGTGCTAGTGTTACCCCCACTAATAATGGTAATAATGGACAACAAAGTAGTAATAGTATGTATGCCCCAGGAAACAATCCATTTCAGCAGCAACGGCAGCAGCACCAAACTTTCTCTTCAACAAAGTCTCTATCTTCTCCCTCTTCTTCTGCTGTATCTCCGTTTTACACTAGTTCGCTACTTTCTTCCTCCTCTTTACCATCTTCATCATCATCATCGTCATCATCATTATCGCCGGGTGAAAGTGGAGGAGTGCTCACTCTCAGCTGCAATGTGAGAACGCTCAACGCAGACTTTTCAAATTATACTAGTGCGAGTTCCTTCACTCGTGAGCAGAAAGAACAGACTATGAAGGCTAGGATCCAGTGCAGTGATAAACTTTTGTTCCAGAGCTTTCTCTTCCCGAATCAGACATTGTTCCAGTTGAGAAACCTGAGAGAGCTGGAGGTTGACTCGTGTAAAATCCGTAAAGTGCCAAAAGCGGTGTTCTCATCCTGGAGATTTCTCAAAACGCTTGAGATTCACACCAATAATTTCCAGTGGGCGTCCTCTATTGGGCTTGAACTTGAAGCGGGCGCTTTTCAAGGTCTCGAGACCCTCGAGGTGTTGGATCTTAGTCACTCCAACATTTGGAATTTATTCCCAGAACAAAACGTTCTTTGCCCTATGCGAAACCTTGTCAAATTAAATGTAAGCTGGAATAGACTGACAGATATTGATGATTTCGGTATGGAGAAAAATCCTGGATCCAGAGAGGATCCCAAGGATCCCACTTACTATTGCACTTTAAACATTCAAAATCTAGATCTTTCCTCCAACTTTCTCCGTCGAATTGGCAAGTCTGGTTTCTCAAGGCTAAATCGTCTTGTGCAACTCAAACTCCGCCAAAACTTGATAGAAGAGCTCGAGGACAAGGCTTTCTCTGGGCTAAATCAATTGAAGCATTTGGACATGTCATCTAATCGCTTAGTGGCACTCCCACCCTCCATCTTTTCAAAGAAAGCTGGAGGACCTGGAAATTTACAGGAAATTGTATTAAGCAATAACTCCATTTCCGCTTTATCGCCCCAAGTTTTCGAAGGCCTCGACCAACTTTTGTTGCTTGATTTATCTCGCAACTTTATTCAGAGCCTCCCAGGCGAAAACATTTTCTCCGGACTTATTCGACTCGTCGTTCTCAAACTTTCTTTCAATCAGTTAAGCACCATTCCCACTGTTTTGTTTAACGACTTGATAAGTCTACAGGCGCTATTTTTAGATAACAACAATATTGAAGTGATCCAACCAGAAGCGTTCGCAAATTTAAGGAATTTGAACACGCTTGATCTCTCGCATAACAGATTGTCCTCCATAGACTCTCATCACTTTTCCAACCTCTTTGTCGTCAAGCAACTCTTCCTGGACCATAATGAGCTTCGGCAGATGCCCGAAGAATCTTTAAAGAACTGTACAAGCCTAGAAGATTTGGGAATTTCGCAGAATAAATTGACTCAAGTACCTGTTGCCATCCAAGGCTTGGGACAGCTAAAGACATTAGATCTAGGTGAGAACCGCATTACCTCTTTGAACAACGTATCGTTCAGGGGATTATCACAAATTTATGGTCTCCGGCTGGTGGACAACCGCATTTCAGAATTGCCTGCGGGATTCTGTGATTCCATGAAAAATCTGAGAGTGCTGAACAGTGCCCAAAATAGAATTACACGGGTTTCATCCACATCATTTGTATCATGTCCTCATGTGAGAGCACTTCGACTAGACTCAAATTTACTTGAAGAGGTGCCATCACTAACTGACCAACTGCCATCCCTCCTTTGGCTTAATGTTTCCGACAATAATCGACTGAAATGGGTTGATTATCGTCTCCTCCCGCCAACTCTGGAATGGTTGGATGTTAGCCATAATCAACTGACATCTCTAACGAAGCCTGACAGCATTCTAGTTCCAGTCCAACAACGAAGAAAGAGTAATGGGAAGGGTACAACATTCAATTTACGTGTGTTGGATGCTTCTTTCAATCAGCTTACATCTTTGGATCATACTCACATTCCCCCATTACTGGACACTCTCCGACTAAATCATAATAAGATTAAGTCTATCGCTCCGGACACTTTCACCACCGCCTCTCGCTTAAGACGAGTTGAGCTGATTGGGAATGAGATTGAAATTCTACCGCTCAGTTCTATCAAATTCTCTCAGATTCCTATGGGAAAACGCCTTCCGGAACTTTATTTGAAAGATAATCCCTTCATTTGTGAGTGTTCTATGGAATGGCTTACTCGAGTGAATCAGCTAGAAGTCTTGAGACAATATCCAAGAATCGACGTCAATTCTTTAGCCTGCAGACCCACATTCTCGAGATCTTCCACTTCTCTTATGACTAAAGGTGGTAGTAGAAGCAATAGCTCCTTGTCATCATCATCCAATCAAGGTGTGATATCATTGCTGGAAGTTAAGCCCAAAGACTTCATTTGTCCTTACAAAACGCATTGTTTTGCAACCTGTGGCTGCTGTAAGTTAACCTTATCAATTAATCAACTTAATTTAATTTAAATTAATGAGCATATGAGGACCCTAGTAATGTAGCCCAATATCGTTACATAAGTACAATCAAATAGAAAGTGGTCATTATTGAAATTATGGGAAAACGATGAATGAAAGCATCTTTTTACGATAAATTCTAGTTTACATAAACGAGAAAATGATGACAGAATTGCAAAATAATTTTTGGCAATGCATGCACATATGATCACAGTCACAACGACAATAAACCGCTAATGGTTTTTGTATGCAAAATTCGATTGGACCGAAAATATTCCAAATCATCAAAAGCGTTTTGTATAGTTTTTTGTTCACAATTGCAAAGTTTTCATAAAATTACTCCACATGGCGAATGGGGTTACTTGACAGAGTTGTTAGAAGATGAAAACTGCATAAAACCTAATGTCCATTTCTTTTCGTAATTACAGGCGAGTTTGAATTCTGTGACTGTCAAAACGTGTGTCCAAGTAATTGCACATGCTATCGAGATTCTTCATGGGGTTCAAATATAGTGGACTGCTCATACCTCCAATACACCCAAGTTCCTCCCAGAATCCCAATGGATGCTACAGAAATCTACCTCGATGGAAATGTTTTTGGAAATGAGCTTTCATCTCATATCTTTATTGGGAAAAAGAATGTTCGTGTCCTGTACCTTAATAACTCTCAAATTGAATCAGTCAAAAACAAAACATTCAATGGTTTAAAATCCCTGGAAGTACTTCATCTTCAAGATAACCTTCTCCAAGAGATCCAAGGTTATGAATTCTCAGACGTGACTGGCCTGAAAGAACTCTATCTCCAGAACAATATGATTCGCACAATCGGTTCAAATTCTTTCGAGAAATTAGTGTTTCT
>JAHZMX010003610.1:0-13101 GCA_027743895.1 Seira musarum
TATTATCGCTTCCTATCACAATGACTAAACCGTGGGCCCGACTCCAACCCAGAACTCAGAATCTGCTGGACGCTTTAACTTCAAAAAGGATTTGTGATAAGGCTGGAGTCTTAGCTCAATGGGAAAATGACAAGAATTATTTACTACAGCAGTATCTGGAGTGGCTGCCGTCAGAATATCATATAGAAGTTACGTGTAGTTGGCCACCCATTTAGATAAATGATTAGCATTTAATATATTCGTTTTATCGGAAAAAAATAAAAAATGACAAATTATTTTAACGAAGAAACAGAACGACAGTGAATGTCGTGCAATGGAGCAGTACATGAAGCTTTTTCTGACTTACACATGGAGGTATGTACCTATGTCGTTCCTTTTGTTCCGTATTATGTACCTACATTACATATTTTTGTTTGATTGCGAAATGCGAAGCTCCAGAATTACATACTCCAAAACTTTGCGGAATTGTCTTTGTTCATCTTCAACGGAAGTATTTGATATGAGATGAGGAGATACCCTGAGTGGCCTCCCTTGCATTGCATTATTATATTGCTTTCGACATTTTGTGCTACGTGCGCATTCATGTTGCATCATGTCCATCAATTCATGAAATATGCATTGTGCATGCACCTGTTTTAATTGCAATTAAGGATTAAAAAGATTGAACACGAGCCAAACTATCTCTCTCCATTTCGACTACTACAAATGCGCGTCATGAAGAAGAGCTGAGGGAAAAAAGCAAACTGCGTAGTAGAAATTCGCTTTGCTTTCTGCAATCTGCTCTGCTATGCACTTGTAGGTTATAGCAAACAGAAACGTGTGAAAAAGGTGCCGTGCCGTTATATGATATTCATTCCCATATAGAGCTCTTCTGCTTTGAATATGTATGGTTATGTTATGGTTGGATATGTTATGGGTAGGGTTTCATGTTTCACAACGTAAAAAATATGAGGCACATTTGTTTTGTTTGTTTCTCTGTCCTGTCCTGCTCTTCGTTTTTGCGATCTCCGTTGTACTTTTCGCTAAACACGGCAAGGTGACATCAAGGAGAAACCTAAACGAAAAGTGGTACGCTCATTAAAAATGTCTTTGTAAAATTACATCTCATAAATTTATAATTAAGTTGCGTTTAATTGTCCTCACATTAATGTCATCAACTTGGCGTGGATTTAGGTAGTGAAAAGTAAGCATTTCTTTAGGATGGAATTAGTGAATGTTTTGGACCTTAGTTACTCGAACGTTGTATATGAACGGGATCGCGTATTGTCGAAGAATGAGGTTTCTAGGCTGGAGGAATACTCGCTCAGTTGTAGTTCTATTATGTATTGTTGAAGAGAGCAGATGACCTCAAGCTAGCGAATTCGACTAATTTTTAATTAAAACCCCTTTAAACCCTTCATAATTTTTTGTAATAACTTTGTTTGTTTATGAATGAAAAATTCAGCAGAGAAATCGGTGTGGAGGATCAGCTCCCGACGTTGTCCACCTCGGACTTCACCATCATCTTTACTGACGTACACCTGTGTTCCATCAACAACTGCAACACAAATAGTGTCGTCAGTCCCAGTAGCGGCGGTCAGTCAACGACAACTGACCTCACCATCCTCAATCCGTCACTTTTCAACTTTTGTCACTGTTGCCAACAAAAAAATCAGAAGAGTAAGAGAAAGGAGGCCCAAACCAGGAGGTGCGGTGGCGGTGGGCCCTTGTGGCTACAGTCCCCTCCCCCTCTTTCACAGCGACCTGAGTTATCATCGAAACCAAGTGTGCTTATCATCAACACCACCAAGAAGTGATTCCCGCTGGTGCAACCATCACCGCGTCCACTGCCACAAATATTTGGGACCTTCCTCAAGAAGATCTTGTTCAATAATTTTTGTCAACAGTCAAGGCGGACCCGCTTGTACTGTGACTAAACCACGAAACGCCATCCTGATGTCTCCACTTTAGTAACCGTGTCATTTCGTGGCAATCAAGCCATACGCCAAAACTGCTTATTTTCGGCATTCCCTCTTCTTCTTCCTCCTCTTCTACAACAGCAACATTGTCGCAACAAACCCATCTCTATTTTGCTCTGATTCTTATTTGGATATTTATTAATTCCGTCATTCGATTACTTCTGGTTCGAGTAACGGGAAGCAGCCTCAATGACGTCCTAAACAGCAATAATATTCTTTTATTCTTCATCTCTTCAAGGCCCTTGTCGTTTGCGGTTTCAACGACACGGCCTTCAAATTGACATCCTTCTCATGTGTGACCCCTAATTTACTAAGAAAGTAGTTGTCAAACAACAAGATCTCCATCATTATCCCAACGGTCTCATTATTTTCTACAACGCATTTCAAAGCAAGTTTGAATCATTTCAACTCAACTTGCTCTATTAAAAGCGGTGTTCTACTTTTGGATTTAAATTAAGATTGAGCTGATTTTCAAGGCTAATTAATTAACATAATGGAAGGAACGCGTCAAAATTTTGGGAGGACTTCCTCTTCTGAATCTCAGTCACCCATTATAGGTGACTTTGGCTCCAACAATGCAGGTGGTATTAGGGAAGTTGACTACAACAGGTAATTAAACAAGATACACTTTTTAAGTTAGCTCAAGTAAAGTAAAAACCATTGTAAAAATTTTTGCCGTCTTATGTACAGGCTGCGGACTTTGTCAGAAACAAGTGATGACGGCAGGAAGAGCAAGTTTCCCGTCAAGAATGAACGCGATAATATTTTGCGTAAAGTTAGGTCCGTTTTGAACAAAGTGAGCTCACTGAACTACCACGCACTGCAGCAACGATGGCTTAGCGTTTTGCCTGGAGAAAATGGAGCAGACGGCAACTTTCAAACCACCACTGAAGTTCTTCAACTCGTTGTCAACAAAGCTTTGGATGATACTATCTACATGCACATTTATGCCAGGTTGTTGGGATATTTGGTTACGAGAAAGCCTGATGGCCAAAGTCATGATATTCGGTTGTTGATAAATAGTCAACTACATCTCGAGCTAAAAAAGCTAGCCACTGACAAAGAGCTTGCTTTATTTGATCGCTCTGTGGAAAGGGCGGATGCCGCAAGGCGTCGTAAAGTTTCGCTTCATCGGTTCGTCGCTGAACTTTATTGCGAGAAAGCATGCACATCCAAGTTTCTCATTGAGAGGGTTAAAGACCTCCTCATCATGAACAATCCAGGTAAATGGGATAATCTGATTCAGCACCTTAAGATTTAAATGTTAGACTTCTATTAAAAATTGTTTTTTTATTCTGTACTTTAGCTAATGTGGATGAAAACATTGAGTGCCTTTGCGTTCTGCTAACATTTGCCGGATCCAAGTTGGAAGAAAACAAGAAGAAATGGCTAGACGAGATCTTTCAAAAGTTAGCTCAAAAACAATCTGAAAGTCCCCAGGCTCTTTCTAAGCGGATTCAATTCATGATTTTGGACCTCATGGAAATGAAGCTTAATGGCTGGTCTCCGCACAACAAATGGTGGTCGCCATCTGTGAAAATTTCAAATGAGGAGGAACAAAGACGCTCGTCTGGAAATCCCACTAACAATGGAAGGAATAAAGTCAGCAATTCTTCTACAACTGAGAACAATGATTCTGCACTGGCATCTACGAGTGGAAATGAACCGCCGAGAAAGCTCACTAGGAGGAACAACAAACAGCGTTCCTCCTCGTCTCGGTCGAGCTCCAGGACTTCACGAGAACGAGTTTTGCGAGATCGCAACGGTGGAACTGTCATGTCACTTTTAGAAGTGAGGGCACTTCGACGTAATCTGGTTGGATTGTTGAACAAAGTGAGCCCTGAGAATCTGCATAGAATTGCGGGCCAGCTGGAAACGTATCTTCCAAAAAATTGTGATGATCCTAGTTTGGATGTTGCAGTGGATATTATAGTGGACAAGGTGCTCAGCGATGGCATGTACGTTCGAATTCATGCCAATCTCATTGCAAGAGTGGTCCAAAACGCAAAGATTCCTTTCTTTGGAGAAAAAATTTCTGCCAAGGTTTTAAACTTCGTAGCTGCAAATCCCAACTTTGTGGATGGGTTCCGATTTTTTGCCGAATTATACCAATGTGACCTCATAGGAGTTGACCATGTCGTATCAGCCTTCCAAAAAATCTTGGTCAACCCAACTGAAAGTCTTTTTCCTGCCGTTGAACCACTTGCAATTTTTCTCTTTACTGTTGGTGCAAAGTTAGACTCTGAAGTTGCCGATCGTAACTGGTTGACCAAGGTCTTGGAGCATTTAAAAAACACAGCAGAAGTGGTTCCTTTGCCGAGTAACCAAAATAGGTCCCTTTGTCTGGTTATGAACGTGATTGATTTGCGTAACTCTAAATGGGAACATCAACAGCCACCACATTGGTTACCATCGACAGCATCAATGTTCTCTAATCGCTTTGAAACCGAAGGATTCATCCGCCTTTTTGGTGAAGACAGACAGGTTGGCAAACGTATATTTAACTTTAACTCTTGTAGCATGTATTTGATATTAGCATTACTAATTATCTATTTACAAAATAATTGATTATGGTTTTTCAAACTTTTAAAATTTAGGAATTCTTGCGATTTTTTAAACTGCGTTGCACTACATGGAAAAGTACGGATCGCTTCTTCAAGGATGCGTTGGAATATGCTGTCTGCTGTGGGGATTGGGAGCAAGATCCAGGCTTTCTTCGTAAATAAGCAAAAAATTAAAAGTTAAAAAATTCTAATCATATTCTACAATTAGCGCAATAATTTATTTGTATCCTTTTTAGATAACACCGGAGCCTGCATCAACTTCTTGGTGAAGCAAGGTTTTATCAGCAATGGTCGCTTGACAAATTTTATGGGATCTTTTGTCGAACGTGTGATGTGGATGCGGCGTAAAAATTACAAAGCTTGGGACAACTTTGGTGTCATTTTAGGTAATTAATGACGATTATGATTACTTATGTAATTGAAGTTGTAGGATTTCCAAATGTATTTTTATTCTCAGAGTTTTTCATTGAAGTAATAACTTGTAAATTTCAGAAGAGATATATTGAACGGACCACCATCATCGGCAGAGCTCTGACCTGAAAATGAAGTATTACTAACTCACGCACGAGAACACATCACAGATGGAACGTAGTTTTAGATGAAAGTACATAAATTCTGAAAATTAATCAGCACCACACACCACCAGTCATCGCAAAAAAAAAATGAGATTCGGACATAGTGATGGAGAATTGTTGGTTGTAAACAACCACTGCAATAATATCTTTTCAGAACATCGTAAAAATATTTTAGAGGATGAAAAATTTCATGGTCGTAATTTGGCTTTTATTCAAATTAATCTACAATCACAGTTTTCGTTTTCATATAGATGTCTTGTTAAACCTGATACATTGTCATATTTTTACCGGGGATGTTACATAAAAGTTCGAAAATGTGTTATAAGTTCTGAATTTTTACAACCATATATACGTGTAATGTCAACAAAAGTTCTGTGAAATCAGCTAAATATCGTTTAAAAACCGAGTGAATGAATGTAGTTCAAATCAAAGAAATCAAATGTCTGTCCAACAAGCGTTATTGATTGCCAACCACAATTAATCAGATTTTTTGTATGAATGTTGAATGTGCAATTTATTACGTTAAAATATTGCTTTACCTACACATCATTTTATGATACCGATGCCGAGGGACTGATTTGTAGTATGGGTTTGCCTTAGAAAAAAAAGAGTAATAATAATATATATAATTGTCTGTAATATTTGATTATTTCAGAATTTAATGCCTTAATAGAAAACATATTTTAAAAAGTAAGCCGATATATTAGGTAAAGTAAATGATTAGATTTATTCGTTCGTTCGAAGCCCAGAAGAAACCAAATACCTAAAAAATTATTACTTTGTTTGTTGGTTGTTTCAAGTAAAAGTTGGTTATGTAATCGAATGTAATGTTAAGGATATTGGCTTTAGAAAACATTAGAAATAAAAAAAATAATAATATGGACATTTTCAAAAAGTAGTTGTTAGTTCCTGGAGTTTGTGGCGTAGTTAATTGCCAATTACATCAACCTAAACTGATTTCCGAAACCTAAGCCGAAATAGCTAAAATTAGCTTGACCATCGAGCCTGGTGAGTAGGTTTGATCAAAGTCTGAGGAATAATTTTTGGTAGATAATTTTCTCAATTAACTAAACTACAAACTCAGAGGCACTTCAATCAAGTCCGTATCTTTTTCGATTTTGACATTTCTGAGCCAATACCCTTTATCCAGCTACTACTATACTTTGCAGAAATCAATCAATCAATCCAACTAGGCATGGCTCTCTAGGAATCTTGCTGAGGTGTCTTGTGTCTTATTAAACATAAACAATCCTAAGAATACACAAGCTTTATTTTTAGTTGCCTTATGTTATGTTTGTATTTGTATTGAACTAAAAATGCTGTATTTAGTATTAATGCTATATATGAGAGAAGAAAAAAGTTTTTTTAAACGCCTCAACTAAACCAAAAAAAATGAATTCAAAGTGTTGGGTTGCATATTGACACGACATTTTGACATTTTAAAGTTGTTTTTATTCTGAAATTCTGTTTTCAAAAAAGACTTAACTGCAGAACAAAAGGCAGTATAGTCTACAAATATAATTGAAAGTGCTAAGTACTATCCCGAAATCCGCGTTGCGCAAATACATCAAGAGAAAAAGCGAACCTCTAAATAAATGATGGTAAAAATTAAATAATATATATTGAAATCATAAATCCTAACTGCGAGTTACAGTAAAAAAGCTATCTTTCTTGACCAGATCAGCTTCGCACTTAAAATCTTAAAAATTATGGAATTAATTCATGGTTCATTTTGCATATCTACACTAATAACTCCTTGCTCAACTAATAACTTGCAAACAGTGGATTTTCAAAGATTAATACATTTTTGCAAGTAATAATTATCATTATTCATTATGCTTAATGTATATGAATCGAAATAAGCAATGTCAAATTATACTCGCCACATAAAAAGGTATTACCTAGCCAAAATAATCTATTAATCTATAACGCCAAGTACAACATAATTATGGTTTGAAAAGTGATAGGTGATGGCGACAACAATTTTAAACTTTACATTTAAAAAACCTACGTTTAATTCTCATACACACAGTACCTTGCTAAACTTCTTAAATTCAAAATCCTTATCTGGAATCGGAATACATTGAATGAGATTTCCTAAACAAAAACTTCTTGTCGCGCTACTAGAGAAAGTTAATAATGAATCAATTTAGTTGTAATCGAATCCGTAGTCACGACTGCCACCACGGCTTTGTCCGTAGCCAGATCCTCCACGGCCACCTCCAGATGAAGTTCCAGGGGTACGCCATCTGCTACGGTCTAATGAAAATCATTCAAGTAATGTTAGTTGCAGTATGTAGAACAAAGACAGATGTAGACAGCAAAGTAGGTAACTAGACTTACTCATTCCACGTCCTCCCATTCCTCTTGCACTTTCCATCATTTCGAACAATTTGGGATTGATGACCTGGTTCGCTTCTCGGAGAACCTCAACGAGTTCTTTGGCCTGTTTCGCGTTCCCATGAGTGAAGAAAGTGTAGGCAGTTCCGGTTTTCGAAGAGCGTCCGGTACGTCCAATGCGGTGCACGTAGTCCTCAGTTCCGTTCGGATAGTCATAATTAATGACAAACTTCACATCGTCCACATCTTCAAGAGTCAACGTTTAAATAAAAGCGTACATTACCTCAAGTCAATATCTTTTTTTCAACATAATAATGTTCCCTCCCCAAGGAACAGTCAAAGCACACAAAATGAGAACGAATATAACTGCCATCGAAGCAGATTTTAAAAAGAAAAGACTTCACGCAGTCATCGTAATGTTTTGGAAGAAATAATATAAAATTTAAAGTCTTAAGAATCCAGTTTTGTAAAACACGACATGCATGTGAGTCTTACCTTTTTGTAATTTGATTTCCCTGATTACACTTGGGCATATCAACTTTACAATGAGCAAGGTTTTCATGTGGTTGAGGGTCAGAGGCACAGATTATAACAGGAAATGATTTGAAGAATGCCGGTTATCCTGAACGGGCGCGGCGGAGACCTATCTTTTAGAGAGTTCAGAAGCTCGAAGCGCTCAAAAAAAAGTAGCACATTCAACTCAAAGTCAGCTCTCTTTACAAGCCCAATCTAATGATGGACTCGCATGTCTAGGCCCCCACCACGTTTAACTGAACTGACGGAGGATGTGAATGTGGCCAGCACACCATAACTTAGGTGTGGACCAGAGGACATTTGTGGACACACAAGACAAGGCGTGACGACATCAACTTCTTTAGATGCCGCATGGTCACGCATTGGATACCCCAAAATAGTCCTCCATTTGCATCCTTTGTTACACAGACAATTCTGATGAACTCATCAAACTAAAACCAGCATTCCACTTCCTTTACTGATTTCACCTTTCATACTGTGCCTCTGCAAATGAAAATCACAACAAATCACCTTGTATTATAAACGCTAACTGAGCATCATTTTTTGTACATTAGAAAACATTTTAAAAAATGAAAGCGACTTAAATCTAAGAGACTTAAACATATTAGTAGAGTAGTAGTAAAAATTTAATGAAAAAATTATAAGTCTGCCCGGCTGATTTCTTCGCGTTCCGAACTTACCATTCGTCAAGTTCCGACCGAAATCAGGTTGTAGGTAATGCTATGTTGTGATTTACTCCTTGACCTTCACCTTGCTCAACTACACCTATTTGCGAGTCAGCGGTACAACTTCTCCCATTTAAAAAATCATCATCATCGGTTTAAAAAAAATTAACCTAATATCCTTCACGCAAATGTTCATACTCATTGGAGATTGAAAAGTTAAAATTGTTGAAAACTAAGATTTAAATTCTGTTAGCTAAATAAAACCGGATGAGAAAAATATAATTTAATGATAAATTTTAAGTTTCGGCTACGAAAATTAAGGATTGTGAAGAAACTATTTCGCTGTTCCCCGCTGTCCCTTTCCCTTTCATCATAACTGCAAAGCTTTAAAGGCTTAACTGGATTCCAAGATGAGTTTAATATGAATTGTGAGACGGCGTTTATTAAATTTTCCGAAAGCCAACTAAAAACCAAACTTACCGAGTCCACGAGCTGCAACATCAGTCGCGACCAGGATTGGGGCGCGACCAGAGCGGAATTCTAGAAGACCAAACATTTTCCAATTTGAATACAATCTTCATCTATACTTATACTAAAGGTCATTCGACGAAAATCACACTTACCATTTAAAACCCAATCTCTCTCATTCTGAGACTTATCGCCGTGAATGCACATCGCGGGCCAGCTACAATAATAAAATTGATTTTAATTGACTTTTCCTAAATCCATCGATTATAATTCATAGCATGCGATTGCTCATGATGAACTCAGCACCCGTTGACAGTATGCGGACAGTGCAGTAAATCATGTCAAGAGTCTATCATCATTCCATAACATTCCAAACAAAGATATGATCGCGATTTCGTTATCTTACCCCGTTCTTCTCATTTCTCTCGTGATTTCATCGACTTTTCTCTTAGTTTCAACAAACACAATTGTTTTATTGTCTTGTTCGGTGCCAATTTCGTCCAATAACATTCGAAGTCTGAAAAGCGAAACCCATGTTGAAGTTACATGAAATGAACACATATTGTAATCGTAAAAAGTTCTCACAAATTCATGTTAACAGAGCCGCATTCACAACCAACAAAAACAAATTTCAAAATTGGAGAATTATTACGATATAAACGAAGAGATCAAATCCTACGTCAAACATGGGTGTTATGAACGATCGAAGGTGTCGTGTGGGTAAGTTACAGTAGCAGCATAACGTAAAAAAATAATTAAAAAAATTTGCACTGTCTGAGAATGACTAGGTGACTTTTTGGGTGCCGGTTTTTTTGCAAATTAAAAGCAAAAAATAAAAGCCTCCAATAATTACCCGTATCGCCTCATGACCCTTGTCAGCTCATCGACTTTCCTTTTCGTCTCTGCAAAAATTATCGTTTTGCTTTCTCTTTCAGCCATGATTTCCTCCAACAAACGTTGCATTCTGCATTTCATGTTTGCGATTAAGGGGAAGTAAAATTTATAACGATCAATAAACGAATCTTTTCTATTTATAATTAAAAACTGAGTATCGACTGAAATGAAATGAAACAACTGACTAGAGAGATAATAATAGATCCTATCACAAAACCTCACAGACTTCAGGAAAGATGAAAAACTCGAAAAGAACAAATGAATTTGAATCAGGGGAATACTAGGATTTTCTTAAAAAATAAATTTTACACCCCCAATTAGTAAGGGGAACAATTACTTTAGTTGAGGATAAGTAGATCTCATAATAATAAGTTAGTTTAGTTGCCAAATTAATTCGTTTAAAAAAGCTGATTTCCAAGCATAGTATAAAATATGAAAAGTGAAATTCTCCAGTTTTGATTTAAGAATGTTTTACAAAAGAAAAAAAAATCAGACTTCACTCTGGTTTACCCATCCAAGCTCGCCTTAAAAGCGTTAATTCGAAAACTTACTTGTTCTCCTTTTCGTGCTCCTGACAAACGTCAATAATTTGAAGAATGTTGTGATTTGCGGACAAAGTCAGAGATCCAACGTTAATTTGGACATAATCTTTCAAAAAGTCCTCAGCCAAACTTCTAACTTCCTTAGGCCAAGTAGCAGACCACATCAATGTTTGCCTGTCGGGCTAAAGCGAGTAATAAAATAANATTCGAAAACTTACTTGTTCTCCTTTTCGTGCTCCTGACAAACGTCAATAATTTGAAGAATGTTGTGATTTGCGGACAAAGTCAGAGATCCAACGTTAATTTGGACATAATCTTTCAAAAAGTCCTCAGCCAAACTTCTAACTTCCTTAGGCCAAGTAGCAGACCACATCAATGTTTGCCTGTCGGGCTAAAGCGAGTAATAAAATAATCTGCCATTAGTATTAGTGCCATTACATTCCATTCGATGATCACTGTTGCAACTAAATTTCATGAATTTCATCATTATATAATTGTATGGAATTTTGTCTAGTATCTTGAGGATGGAACCTATCGATTGAATCAATAGACACCGAAGGCATGATATCTACTTTAATTTACCTCCTTGAAGCAATTCATGTACCGCTATTGAAGTAGCGGGCGCATGCCAAGAAAAGGAGGACGAAGGATGATGATAAGGAAAAAAGATGTAATAATAGAAACTTACAATAGTGAGTCATAATTAGTTAATGATGTGGACGTTGAAGAAAATTAATAATAGGAGGAAAAATGAAAAATAAGAAAATTCGTACCGCTAAAGTTTTGCCAGATCCAGTTTGCGCAATTCCAACCATGTCTCGGCCACTCAACGCAATTGGCCACCCAACGGCCTGAATCGAAGTAGGGTTCTCAAACCCACTTTTACGTATAGATCCGATAACAGCTTCAGGGAAACTGGCTTCTTGAAAGTGCAGAACAGGTAACGGAATGTCTCGCCCTTTCATGGTAATTTGGTTCTTGTGTAAGAACGCATCTACTTCATGTTGAGATCTACACGCAATAACAAAGTCAGGTTTTTAATGTACTGAAACGTGCCCCACCCTACCCTTCCATCTCCACCTCTTAATGCGAAATCGAAATATTCTTGTAAATATTTTCCCTTACCTATTGCATACTGTTGGTGAAGGGGTGTAAAAGTTCTTTTCGAAGGGATGGAGTCGTTCCATATCCCAGCGTGGTTTGCGTAATCCTTCACCAGGTCGACTGTTATTGTTACTAGGACCGCCCTTGTTACCATTGTGCATTTTACTGCCACCAAAACCACTTGATCCATTTCCATCACGTCGACCACTTCCGTAGCCTCCACCGGGACGACTTTGGCTTGCTCCATAAGCACCACCGCCGCGTTCACTACTTCTTGTGGCGTAACCACCGCCACCTCCATTGTGGGTACCACCTCGATCACTTCCTCTACCGCCAGCTCCTCCTCCACTACTACTCAAAGAAAAAAAATACTTCTGTTAAAGTAATATTCATTGTGTTTATAAAACTCTACCAATTGAGTTCTCTAATTTCTAAATGACCTTCGGCGAGACTAGCAATGGTAACGTGCGTAGACTCGGTCGGGTTAAGAAGAACGAACATATATTTTTAAAAATTAATTGAAATTAGAAGAGCACTTGTTAAAGTTAAAAATAATCAATGTTCCTGACGCTGAAGTTCAAATTCTAATATTTCTCTAACAAGTGCTCATATGGTATAAAATTTCAGATTTCAATAAGGGATTATTATAAAAAGCCTAACTTAAAAATTGCCATGCTATGAATATAATGGATTACATGACATCAGCTTGAAGTCCTGGGAGTGCTGTTGTACTCATATTTCGAACAGCAGCACTACTTCTTGTGGCAAAGGCACTAGATGTTACCGTCTGACCTTTGACCACCTTGAAATTCGCTAGATGTCTTGTTGACGAAGTACTGGCACAAAGTGCCAATTTATTTAACAAGCTGAGCACATACCGCTGATCTCTGTACGACATGATGGCTGCTAGTGGATGAATAAACGCCTTCGATGAATGAAATAATTAATTTAACAATATCCTTCCGTTAACTACAACTCCAATCTTTTAAATACTATCCTCTGCTTCTAATTTAAGTTTAATTAAATTGAATTTTCCAAGTTAAAAGCAATTCTAGCACCCAAATATCAAATATTTAGTTTGATTCTAATTATTTTTAATGAATAATTATTTTTTTAAAAGAAATTAAATTGATTCTTAGCGAAAACGACGAAAATAGGCCACGTCTTGCTCTAAAGCAATATGGCAGCGGAAAGAGAGAGTGTGGGGAAAAAAGAGGAAGGCAAGGAGACCACTTCTCGTTCGGGCTTACGAAATCTCTAACATTGTGAGTATTGGATATGTAGAGTTGAACGACAAGGAATGGTATATTCAATGTATTCCTCAATAACAAATCAGAATGCAAAGAATCTCCTATATAATATTTTCATTTTAACATTGAACTGTATTGCAAAGTTTGCCTTTCTTCCCATTTGCGTCACACGAAATACCTAGTAAAGCAAAAAGGGTGGAGCTACCA
>JAHZMX010003611.1:0-11874 GCA_027743895.1 Seira musarum
CATATTGCATTAAAATCATCAGCTGCTATCACTGTAATTGAATTTATGTAAGCTTTGCTCATACATTTGTCATAGATTGAGTTTCCCTGTGACTGCGTCCCGTATTTCACTTCTGTGAAGAGTGTTATCGAAGAAGGAAATTGTTTCGCGTTGCCCATTCGTCATTTTAGAAACAAATATTTGAATGGCAAGATGTCTTTCAAGGAGGGAAAGATCTTGTGGTACTTGAATATCAACGTGCAAGTTGCTGACACTCGCCGAAATTTGTTGCTGCCGAAGAAAAGGGGCGAAACCAATGATGCGTTCATACGAGCAGCAGTTTTGGATGCGTTCAAAGCCTTAAAAGAACCGTAGTTACTTTTGTGAAGAATGCGATTATTGCGGCTGTCTTTTTAGAACGTGTTTCTCATTGTTCCCCGTTTCATATGAATTAATTACGGAATGAGCTTTATATCTTTTTTCTAAAACGGGTAATATAAAATACCGTATATTCTGATATAGAACACCTCGCGTTCTATTCAAATTCTCCCTCTCAACCCCCCGCGCTCTATTTCAGACCCGCGTTCTATTCATTTACTAATCGTAAAAAACAATGGGTCAGATATTTGTATATCGAAGTTATTTATTTACATTTTATACCAAACTCGTACATCATTTGGATGAACAAAATCATGCAATGACTGAGCTGTGCAGGTGCTTAATAGGAAGCAATCGAGTCATTATATTTTACACCCGCGTTCTATTTCAGACCCGCGCTCTATACCAGACCCACGTTTTATTCTTTTTATCGCCTTCGACCCCTGCGCTCTATTTAAACCCTGCGTTCTAAATCAGAGTATAAGATAAATCAAATCGTTTGTAATTGTAGATCTGTATGTTAGCTAAAAAACATCCGCCTTTTGTTAGTGTAATGAACTTTGACTTTGAAAAATTACTAATAAGTATTTCAACCTTTTAAATAAATAAAGGTTTTCAAAATGTATCCATTTTTCTTTCAACGATTCATGCGGTGTAGATACAGAAAAAAATGTATTACTTACACAATTTGTTTAACAAGTAAATTGAAAAACCCAAGATTACTTACTTATTACATTACTGGAAAAACTCCGTTAAAATTTACTTTGTGTTGATTATCGGCTAGTTAAGTTAAGCGGAGCGAGTCAGTTAGAAATCGATAGAAGAAAAGAAATACATACAATAATAATTAGCTCACTCGGCTCGCGCTGTTTTGTACATCTTAGACTTGCCTAATTAAAATATCAGCAAAACAAAAAGAACTAATGTCAATACGATAGTTCTGCATTTCACTAATTTTTTCTCTCCTACTCCATAACTGAACTTTTTCCAGAAAAGTTTGTTAACTATAAAAATTGGGTCACGCCATTACTTTTTCTTGTTCCTTTAGCATTTCATCATATTAAAATTGACTCGTTTTTTACTCACACGACTAAACAAACGAAAGGAAGAAAAAGAGTTTTCAGGGAATAAGTAAATTCATTTCCAATTTGCGAGGAAGGCTATGCGACTGCTTTCCATAATTAAGAAAAAGTACATAGAATTCTCATATGCATAGTGTTTTGCATCATACTGTAATTCATCTGTTCCTTTGGTGTTTCACCCTTCCGCTTTCTTTTTTTTCCATCTCAAAACTTTGAGGTCTCAAGAACAGAACATTTTGCACAAATTTAATGTTCCAAAGCTTTTTACGCATTCCACCGCAAGAGAGGCTCAGTAACCTCATTAGCAAACCAACTAACTTTTCTTTATAATGAATATGGCGAGCAATGTGACTCCACAAATGTATATAATATATAGTGTTTTATAAATACATCGATCTAACTATCCATGGCAAAGAGCGTACTTAATATTCAGAATTATAGACGTTATTAAAGTGATCTTTGTTGAGTTTACGCGCCTAAAGGACTTTCACAAACTTTTTACATGGCCTTATCGAATGTCAGTTGGATAACTTTGTTTATGTTTCTTCTAAAATTTCCAACTTTCTATTGCTTTGTTTTCCTTTTATACACTAATTTGGATAACTTAACTTTAAACAATGGAAACAAAAGTTTCGAGTACATTAATGTTAAAAGCTTCTCATTTTCAGGCACCTTGCTTAAGAACAAGAAGGTGTTGCCATTTTAGCGGAAAATCGTTAACAACCTTTAACTTAATTGTTTACTCGTGAAAATAAGGAGAAAATATGTGAATAGAAATAGTATGTGTTGAAAAATAGCAAAACTTTTATTCATGATGGCGTAATTTTGTTCCTTTTCAGACGGAATGTACAGCGTTGTGAGCCACCTTTACTCCAGACCACAGAGACAAAAGAAGATCAATAAGGCTAGACGTCAAGATCTATCATGTCCCTCCAGACTGATTGGGTACATTCGAAAGAGATTCAACCAGGATAAAGATGGAAGTGGGGGTAAGTGGAATTGTAAAGAAATTGCATAATATTCGCTTCTGCTACTTGCATTTGTATTGAAGGCTTTCTTGAAGATGCTATTGATTGTCAATGTTATAAACACAACTTAATAGTTCATTATTAATACAGCTACAGCTTATAATGTTTTTGGCTTTTAAATGTTTGCGTTTTTTGCATATACCTGCAATTGAAGCTAAATCTGGGGCAAACAGATACAAATCCAATTTTGGATATGTAAATGTTTATAGGAATGCTTGCCATTTTGCAGTTGTTTGTACGTTTGGCTTCTATTAATAGAAATTGTAAGCACCATTACAGACTTTTATCGAAATAATAACAATGTCATAAACACAACTTAATAGTTCATTATTAATACAACTACAGCTTATAATGTTTTTGGCTTTTAAATGTTTGCGTTTTTTTGCATATACCTGCAATTGAAGCTAAATCTGGGGCAAACAGATACAAATCCAATTTTGGATATGTAATTATTTATAGGAATGCTTGCCATTTTGCAGTTGCTTGTACGTTTGGCTTCTATTAATAGAAATTGTAAGCACCATTACAGACTTTTATCGAAATAATAATAGTCGTATTGATTATTATTGATTTCCTCATGATAATGTACATCGAGTTGTATGGATATTATATAGAAGCAAAAGAGTCGACATACATATTTCTCCATCAATTTGCTCTACCGCAGGTTATCATGTTCAATCGCATGAGACGGATTTGTGTTTTTCGGGAGTTACCCTTTCTAATCCAAATCGAGTGATTTTCTTAAATCTTTGGTTTTATTATTACGTAATGAAAATCATTGCCATTGCAAGCGTAATAATTTCAGTTTTCATGTGTTTAAAAACCTGCAATTTCTTCGTTCTCTTGATTTATTCATCAAAAGATAAAGGCGAAACTATAATAAACATTTCAGGTGGAACGTTTTATTTTTTTCTGTAAGTGTAAGGGAAATAATAAAATAATTTTTGCAGACGTGTGTCTAATGCACGTAACATTTTTTTTTGTTTTTATTTTTCAGTNTGAAAATCATTGCCATTGCAAGCGTAATAATTTCAGTTTTCATGTGTTTAAAAACCTGCAATTTCTTCGTTCTCTTGATTTATTCATCAAAAGATAAAGGCGAAACTATAATAAACATTTTAGGTGGAACGTTTTATTTTTTTCTGTAAGTGTAAGGGAAATAATAAAATAATTTTTGCAGACGTGTGTCTAATGCACGTAACATTTTTTTTTGTTTTTATTTTTCAGTTGTTGCTCCATCAAGGCTACACGCCCTCCCATTTTCACAACGTAATCGCAATATTTCCTTGCAACAAACTCAGATTTATTAAAAAAAACGTATTGCTCTTCGTTTAGAATTCATGCAGGAATGGGGGCAAGCCAAAGTAATGGTAATAGTAATGATGTGATGTGCGCCTTCATCACAATTTCCCTTTCCGAGAGGAGAAAGTTCCTCGTTCGCTTCCAAACGTTGTAGTGCAAAAGGTCGAGCTAGTCGAGCACAGGAAAAAGGACTTGAGTGCAGTAAAAAAAGCATCTGCATTTTTCTTATGATAAATTCTGCATGCGTGAGAAGACATTCTTTTCTTTCCTGGATGGACCTACATTGGTTAAGGCTTTGTTCTTTTGGTGGTAGTAACGGCGAGCGTGTCTCACTTTCTTCTCTTCAACTCACTTTGTTAGTCGGAGTGTGCTTGTTTGAGCATCAGCTGGTGCCGCCTTCATCATCATCTTTTCTTCTTACCTCTAAGGAAAAAATAAAGTTCCGTGGCGTGGCATCGCATCGCATGGCCTGGCGCACTCATTCACCCAAACAATATACAAGTATTTTATTTTTCCACAATTCCTGAGTTAAAGAAAATCCATGTCCATATGCTGTTTTATCGAACTCTGGGACCAACCGACAGAGCGGGTGCCACTATAGGAGACTGCTGTTGCAAAGCGGCATGCAGGATGTTCTATGATCATCGTTGTCATTTTAAGTTTTTGAGAGACGACTTTTATGGAAAGAAAACGAGGCTGTATTTTAAAACGTGTATTTTTTTCTTTTATCCGCACATAAATAATCTTACACACGACATGCATGCATATCCTTTAGCTTAGGTCGTTGAGCAAATTATTGTTGTTTCTTGTGTACGTTTACCAAGGAAAATTCTCTTACTTTTTTTCAGGATAGAGCATTTAACTAAATTTAAGATGATCCGTAAAACGAGAAGAGGAATAAAAATCTGATGTGTAGGATCATGAAGAAAGATGACATCTCGGAACGGCTTACTGACTGCCCCTAACATATTTTTGAAAAGTCTTACTTTTATTCTCATGATGGAAAATTGTAAGAGCTGTAGCAAGATTTGAGAGTTTGAGAGAGAACAATTTTTATTTTGAGACGTTCTGACAATAAAGATCATATTAAAGTTGGGTTTACTCGATTTTTATAGTTTTCCTTAGACTGTTCAATGGCCCGCAGTCACTCGCTAGGGACTTAATATATCACGTGCATTATAAATGAAATGAATTGCAGTAAAATTTACTTTATTTGTATCAATCCGTTTTTGGAGTTTAGACGAGATTGCCTTTTAAGCTAAAAAGTCTGTCTGGTAAAAAAAACTTTATTCTTTCAAGAAAAAATAAAGAAATTGTCCACACAATTTTTGGGGCATACATGTCATAAAATATACCATTGACCCGAGACAATATAGTGGAGTGCAACATTAAAATCTCCATGCTGACTTTGTGTGCTTTATGCCTGCATGTATGTATTGAAAAGTCTTGTGAAGGCATTCACTGTTTGTAAAAAAAGCGCAATAAGTTTTTAAAATATTATTTTCGTTGCCCTTAGAGCATTCCCGAAATCATTTGAGATTGATGTGTTGCACTGGCTCACCACATACTTTCACTCTTGAGGGAACTTGATAGTTCTACGGGCAAGGGCTAGGAATAATATTGTAGCGTTTGCAGCGGCTTCCTCTCAAAGGAAATGATGGTGTAGAATTCTCATTTGTTTGATCGACTTTGACAAGTAACCTTAAAGTTCAAAGCTATTTATGATATTCCCCATCTTTCCCCACAATACAATATTGAAAGGAGAGAAATGAATGCTTTAGCAACGGAGCAGGCAACGACGCAACGGATCAAGGCCCATTCGTTCGTTCGTTTGCAAGGAATCATCTGACAATCAAAACGAAGGTTGACAAGTTGATTCCGTGATAAATCGACCCATGACGGATTTTCAATGTGATACATACTTCCGAAAACAGGAAGACTTTGAGAATGCGTGCACTGCATAGAAGCATTTACATCAAATAGGTACATGTATCATGTATTGAAGTAATTGGACTTGACTACACTAAAAGTAGCGAAGGAGAAAACACTCGAAATCGTTTCACAGGGAAATCGACAAAAAATGGGACCTAGAATAGGATTACTTCTACAACTAGAGTTTTTGTTGGATTTCTCCGCTGCGTTGCCAAAGTGCGTGGTAAAGGTTCAGGATGGAGAATGGGGAGAAATTGTTGTGGAATTTTTTCTCTTTGCCTTTTTTCATATTCCTAACTTGTTCAAGCTCAAAATCTCTTTTCAAAGGCGATTCTCATCTCTTGCGTCTATCGTTCATGAAAATGAACTTGTCTTCTTTTCACCACAATATTTTATGGGAATAAGGTGAATGTCGTTTTTTAAAACGGTGCATTACAATGAAATACAGTGATATATTTCAGAGACTACATCATCGCGCCACATTCTGCATAGCTAACGAGCCTCGAAGACAAATGACACGAAATCTTAGTTTGACATTTTCTCTCCCACAAAACTTTTTCCTGAATGTATTCAATATTTCATTGCGAAAGTTTAGTACTTTGAATACATGGGTTTCATTAAACTGCACCATGTTCACTAAAATGAACTTTATCTCTCAACAAATGAACTTTTTGATAGTCTATTTATTGTTGGATTCGAATGAGTATACTTACTATGCAGTAATAACCGCAAAGATTAATTGAAATAAGGCGTCGGGACTTAAGTACAACTGAACTCCACCTTTTTTCGTTAACAAAGCAGCAATGATCATTAAAAAATATGTCAAATTGTATTTATTGTGGTCAACCACAATACAATGAAATCGCTAAAGACTTTAGGAAATGTAGGATTAATGTTGGAAACAAACTGTTGAAAAAACAGATCAAAAAACCATCTGGCGCGGTATGTCATTTTAACTTTTACCCCTTTGTTCAAAGGTGACATTAGGTTTAGCACACGAACTACTATTCGTAATAATAATAATGGCTTAACAATGTCACCAGCTTTTACAAAGAAAAAATTCTCTTTAGAACTGAGCAACTTCCAAGGAGTTTTGAAACTTTTTGCTTACATCAGGTTAATGGTTAGGAAATTCCTATTCATGTTGCAATAATACCCCAAAAACTTCTGATGAAAGAGCCGAACAAACAAGGTGAACCTTCCTCTTTGATACCATACGTAGTGGCAGTAACTTATTGTGGATTAAAGTAAATCAGCTTTAATGGTTTGCTGACACTGTGGTTTCAGGTATGTTGCATAACCAATGAAACAGAACAAGACAAAACTTTGCGACACATGTCAGGGCCTTCAAATCGTTATGTCGAATGATAGAGATAAAGTGAGAAGATGACATAGTCAAAAGTAATCTAGAGAAGACACTTTGGAGTCACACCTAACAACCTTAATTTGCTCAACAAAATGATAGAAGCATTGTAAAAAAAAGCCTTCGAAACTTTATAGGTCCAAATGGGTGGATAGATGTATTGTTCTTATTTTTCTCAAAACAAATTGAAAGTTGCAGTGGTAGGAAGGAAAGCAAATTGAAAATTTGCTCACTGGGCAGAGTAAGTGTAAGGGCACGAAAAATAAAAACGATAGGCAGACGCAGAAAAACGTGACATGAAGGGTAAATAGTTGTGAACTTTTTATATTGAGCAATTCTATGAAGTTGATCATCACGAGATATGGTTTCCGCTCCCTGGTCAATTCTTCGATGTATTTTTTTTCTCAACGTAGATTTCCCAAGTTAATTTCTCCATGAACATATCTTTGCACAATCGACTTTCGGTTTTAAATTTTGCATGAAAGAATTCGCTTGTATTATACGTATTGTGTCTCAGTGCACTGCACGAGAGCACTTTCCTTCGGTCTTTCGTGTTTCCATTTTGTTTTCATATGGGCAGACTATAAATACAAGTATCTCTACGACTTTATGCCTACAAATAAGATTAACTATAATTATGCGTATTCGTGCGTTGTGAAACTGCATGAAATAGTATGCAAAATAAATACTGTGGATATATGAAGTATTATATCTACACGGTTGATGATAAGAAACAGTTCCACGGTATTCATGTGTAATGCAACAATTTATATTTCTTGCTAATCTGATGAACTTTTAAAAAAAACGTACAAAGATTATGTTGATGTATTGCAATAAAAATGTAAGCGCAATTAAAACTATTTTTCCATTCCATACGTTTAAGTATTTTACTTATGTCTAAAATGTTAGGAAATCAATTAGGGTTCCTTAAATCTCAAATTGAGCTAGATTTATAAAGAGAGATATTTAATTTTACATTTCATGTTTATAGGGAACAACAATGGTTTTGATGGTTCAGATAAAAATGTATTTTGTCTAGTCCTTGAACATAATCCATTTTTAAGGTTTGTAATATCTACAAGTTTATTATAATGAAATGGTTTACTACGACGAGAGTCAACTGTAAATATTGGATTGGAAGCAACGCTTGGTATTTTAGTGTCATTCTGTTGTTCTGCTTTTTATCAGACTTGAACATTGCTGACGTTAGTAATAGTAGTGTCCATGTTTACAAAGTATTATGGGCTCGCCCTAATGGCTTTTCCAAAAATTACATATATTTTTTATGGAGCATTTTTTCCAGAGCTCATCTAACTCTAGCATAACTGATTTTGCTGTTATGTTGTTATTTATGATGAAAGAGAGAGTAAGACCATTCATCATGAATGACAATGAAACAAGGATGATGATGAATTGATGATGATCGTCTGATTTCAATGAGAACAATGTCGAGGAAGAAAAACTAAGGATTCAAGAGCATTACATTTGTTTGCTCTTTTCCACAATGAATCTTCACGGGGATGTGCCCAAAATTCATTGCTATCTTGGTAGTAGCAGCACAGCAGCAAAAGAAGAAGTGATCTCTTGATGAGTCTCATATATCACATATTTACTCTACAATGATTTCTAAGAACAGTAGAGAAAATCTTATTTTTTTCAATGTATTATTCTTTCTTGATCTTCGAACCGCAACAAAGCTTTAAGAGTGTGTCTTACTCTACTCTATCAAGCCCTATGCATTACTAGTTTTCGGTAACTTTCAGTTATAAATAAACATTCAAGTATTGGGAAGCTATCAACAGACAAAAATGATTAAACTCCTTAGTTATATAAGACTTTTTAAATAAACTTTATATACGGAGCCATGTAAGTATATGAACTTTAGTTAGTTTCCAAATAAACGGGTACTGCTTACTCTACGCGTTGACTTCTCTCCTCCAAAATATAAATATGACAGGAAATCTTCAGTCCAAATGATTTCCCTATTTTGTTAAGGTTAAAAAGTGAAAGGGTTTGGAACTGTTGAAGAAAACAAAAATTCCATGTTCAAGTTGATTCTTTCGATTGTCAGGTTGTGTGAATGGGTATAATGGGAATAATAGAAATCTGGTCTCTATGAATGCAGCCAAGAATAAAGAGTATCTACGTATAAATCAGACAAGTTTCCCTCAAACTTGTTTTCCTCAGAGAATATTCCTCAAAACGAAACCAATTTTGAAAGAAGAAAAAATGTAATATGAGAGACAATGTGCCTAGAAGCCCAAGTGTTGACTTGAGCTTGACACGGACATGAAGTATAAACAAATAGAACATTATCTCGAGAAATGTGTGCAAGAACATAATGTATTTTTTTTTCCTCAACGCTTTGGTATTCTTTTGTGGAGTGGGGCACGACTGTTCAAGCACTTTCAAAAACAATTTTCTTTTCCCTACACATACTCGTGCTCATCCTGAGCTCTCCATTATCACAACACAACCAAGCGGTTTATGATAAATATAAACAAATTATTTTTTCTCGTCTAAAATAATATCATTGTTGAGCTCAGTAAGAAAAAGTGCTTTCTTTCCTAACCATATTATACTTATGTAAACACAATATTACTGTGACTGAGTAAATAAACGCTGTTTAACATTTTTTGTGTACGTTTATTGCATGTGTGGTGCGCAACATTATCATTTTAAACAGATGGTATGAAATGAAAGAACAGCAAACTTTGTAAAAATTACCATTCAACCCAGTTTCTTTTCTCATGGGAAAATTTTTCAATGACCCGTGTGAATGTAGCTTTTCTGAAATGGCACTTTGTAAATTTACATATTGTGCAAGAAGAAGATTTCCAATGAAAACATTAGACACCCCTCTCTGCGGACCAAACATTTCTTGAAAGAAAATTTTCACTCCGAGGCATAACACCAGCTGCTTTTCCCAATCCCATAATCATTTTCATTTCTATCCGATTTTGCAGCTATTGCTTCACCGTAACTTTTCCATGGATGTTTAATTTGACAACGGACAGGACAAGTAAATTAAATAATCAAATTATTCAGATTGCTTTTAAAAGTTGGTGAATTCTGATATGATCATCACTGAAATCAAGGAACGTGCATAAGTAATTGCAAAAAAAGGAGGGAAAACCTTGATGATTTTCGAGCTGGTAGGATAGACGTCGCATTTTTGGGAGGCACTTTTTTGGGCGAGTTGCATGGAATACTAATTCTCATGAAATATTAAAAGCGTGCGTTAGAAGAGGGATGCACACACAATAGCACATCCTGGAAACATTTTTGCGGTTCTGCATGCATGCTTCCTTCCTTTTACTACGTTCATTAAATATTCCGCATTGTTGGATGTTGCTACATTGATTTTTTTTTTGTAAATCTAAATATGTCAATAATGGAGAATATGCATTTTCGTCTATTTTTTAAACTGAAATTGACATCGGTATATAAACTAAGGACGATGATCATCTTTCCGACTTCATTCTCTTATATTTTTACCAACTAGTTTCCTTCTCTTGAATTTCTGGAGAAAGTTCAACTTTTCGTTTTCAAGCCTTTCGCCCGTTTACTGCTTCTACTTCTCCTTTGCATGCGTTTACAGCCAAGTAGCATGTCAGCTCGGTTTTTCTACCCAAGAAATTATGGCTCAATATTTCATGGGAAAGAAAATCCGTGCCAGTGATTCCACTCTCGCTTCTAATGGCCATCTTACTCAAAGTCCAAACAACAAAAAAAATTGTCGTAATCATGGTTTCGTGGCATATGGGCTAATACTGTGATGCACCAGTAGGTATGCCATATAGAAATGTAAAAAGTTTATAAAATATAGTTCCTTTTAAATGTAAAGCAGGAGTATTGGACCTAGGTAAATGTTTTTTATCTATACAGTATTTAAATTTTAGTAAATATATGCCACCCATGTTCCTGTAACTCTCGAAGGTAGTAAAATTCCCATGGCTCATTTCTCCCTGTATATACGTACGTTTAATGTAGAAGCAAGTGAATCATTGTTATGAGCACATAGTTAGTTAGTTAATCATTTCCTTCGCATGTTTTCAAAAGAAAGTAAATTTCCTTATCGCTCTGGGATGGTATCATCTGTCTCGAATGCTTCATCTTCCTTTTCCTCGTCTCTTCCTAACTGTTTTTCTCGCTCCCGGGCGTCAGGAAATAATAGAAAATTGTAAATGTTTTAACTAGTTTTTCCACTTGTCATCATAGATAAATCTCTACACATATTTCTGAATTTCATGCTCCCTCCACCTCAACTATTTTTCTCTCGTGCTGCTTCCATGCTTAAGCACCTACTTCATAAAACAGATTGTTGGTTACAGTTTAGAATGAACATTAAATTATTGTATTTTGTTTTATGCGGCAAAGCAAAAATTTTTTTTGTATCATTTTTTTTACCAAAAATGAAAAAAAAGAAAGATGAATGTATTTCCTTTTGTTACGTACGAGTTTACTTATATTTTAAAACATGAATTGTGCATTGTATCCAATCGACAGAATCTCTTGATTAAATTGTGAGTGTTTGAAATATTTAATATGTGCATGCAACACGCACGTTAATTTTCTTTATAATATACCTAATGGTTAAATTTCGCCTTTCCTTAAAACATTTGTAAGAGGAGTAGAAGTTTTTTTGTTGGTCTATTTCATATTAAATTGTGATATATATTTCTAGGCGAATGTTATACAAATACTATTTCCAGGAATTGTCTGGTTGTCTTTTAAACAAACATGAAGATTATATTTTCCAGCAAAGGACATAATTTTTAAGACTTTTTTTTGGGAACGACACTTGCAG
>JAHZMX010003612.1:0-17006 GCA_027743895.1 Seira musarum
ATTATACGACTTGCGACCGAGGTTAGAGTTAACATTGAAAGGGGTCATAGATGCAAAAGTGACAGTAAAAATCCAGTGAATTACTTCCAAATGATTTTGGAAGTTGCGAGTTTTATTTATAAAATTGTGACCATGAAAAGATTGTGGTTAAATCAAAAGGACTACCTATACGTTATGAATTTGTGTAGGGAAAAGTCTGAGTTTACCCCCAATTTAACGATCTTGAAGGTCTATCAATAATTCTTGACCTTTTCTGTAGTAATTAAATAAAATCAATCATGTTAAAGCATGCCTTTTCGTAATTTTTAGGTTCTTCTTAATCCAGTTTTCCTCAATTTTTTCTTCTCGCTCCCAACTACTTTAGCTTTTACAAGTTTCGTAATGGGAAAGAAATTTTTGGATGGAAATAGTTCATGGTCATCGTCTTTATGGGCCAGTCAGTTGGTAAAATTAGCACGCTACTCATTTTTTTTGGACAGTGAATTTAGCACAAAAGATGTCAATCTTATTATGCCAATATCATCTGCTGACGGTTTTCGTGCATTTATCATGGCCATATGCATGATTCAACGGTAATGGTAATGAAATTTTCACCACGTTCTCATTTTCTTAGAGAGCTTGACATATTTTTTTACTTTAATTTGAAGATACATTCATGGCCTGTTTTGTGACTTATTCATTCTCACCTTAACCATGACTTTATGGTGTGCATCCAAATCATTTTCCAATCAAATTGCTCGTTACACGGACAAAATGGACGAAGATGAATTATCACAATGGGACGAAACCAGTAGGAATAAAATTAAAAGAAAGTCTTTGACCAACACAACCATCATATCCTGGGGTGAGGTTTACGGTCACTTTAGACTTATTCAACAACTTTCATTGGCGATTAATACAGCCTTAGGATCTCAAGTAACATGCTACCTGGCAGAAGCAATTATGTACTATTCTATTCATCTCAACTTGGTTTTATCATCTTCGAACATTTTTGTTCGAATCGATTTAGCATTCTTTTATTTTACTACTTTTGGAATCTTATTTATTTCGGCGGATGTATGTACTCAGGTAATATCAAGCTTTACAAGTATTTGAAAAGCAATTAAAACATTTCAAAATGTGTGTAATGAGAGCTGACAGATTTTTTTGTTTTGTGACATTAGCTGGAGTCCATTAAACTGTGGATTTCTTATGCAGAAAACAGAAAAGGCATACCTCTTGACGAATTTAGCATAATCTTACATGAAATGATTGCAAAAGATGTAGGCATACGAGGGAACAATATTTTTACAATAACTTACTCTCTTCTGGCCATGGTATGATGCATTGCAAATTGCGATTCGGAATTCATGAAAACATGCTTGATTTGTTCAAAAGTTTACTTCTTTCCCGACAGTTTTTCAGCACCGTTGTCACATACTTTATCATTTGTGTTCAACAAGGAATAGACCCACAAGAAATTCAAACTTTATCTTCCTTGAATGCCACCGTGTCATGTGACTAATAATAAAACTGGAAGTTACAAAGGCCGACAAAAGTCTTTTGTAAAAAAAATCCAAACTTATTGATGGAATGAGCTTGAATGAATGGACCGTATGGAATACCTATACATTCGAAAACAAAATTTGCTGGGAACTATGTATTTACCGACTACAGACATAAAGTAACATTGGATAAAAAAGTTTTGTTGTGTTAATGACTTAATGGCATAATATAATATCATTGTATTGTGTATAAGACATGGAATTGAAATGAATAAGTTGCAATTTTCGAGTAATTGGCTCCAATTGTAACAATGACTCTAGGATCATTAGTGTAGTTCGATATAACAATTTATTCATGTAAAGATAACCTGTCATGAGCTTAAGAAGAAATTTGTGAAGAAGTGTACATTTATATGTTTCATTAATACGAATTAAACAAAAATTAACTTAAAAAACTTGGTGAAATCTATATATACCTATGCTACTGTGTATTTGTAGTATGTCCATACGAATTGACTTCTTTTGTAAAGATTTTTACTGATTTAGCATGACTTTCTTTTTCTTTTTGTGAACAAATGCAAACAAAATCGCTTCGTAAAAGCACGCTTACCTATTATACGTGTGCAAGAATTTAATTTCTGCTGTTTTCTTGACAATTTCTTGAGTCACCTTTCATTTCAAAGCTCTGATTTCTTTGCTTTCGTTACTGTGAAGCAACGGCATCATTTAAGGAAGCCATTATTGGATAATCCAGATAATAGATTTTACTTGTTTTGAGCAATACAAGTACAATGATTTCCAAATTTTATCGCAACTTCATTAAAATTTTAAACTTTGGATATTCAAAATCATCATCAAGTCCTTTACAGGATATAGTGAACAAGCCAAATGACCTGTGCAACTTTCTAGTAATTTACTTTAACTTTTCCTTTGTACTTTTCGGCAGTCCCTTTCGGTTTTCTGAAGGGAATAATGGATCATTTAAGATAAAAACAAGCGTAATTCAAAAGGTAAGAACGTTTCATTTCTGAATGTTTCACTGAAGGCATGTTAGTCAAATCGGTTCAATGATTTTGACTGCGGTCCTGTGTGCCCAACAGGTGCTGTTTGCTATATTAAACATCCTGAGCTTCATCTTGTGGTTTACTGATCTAAGGGAACTATTGCCAGGAGTTGTCAACAGTCAAAATCCATTAAAATATTTTCAATTCATGGAGCGACTATTCACATGCGTATTCCAAATTTTTGCCCTCAAGAGATTTTGGTTTAATCGAAATGAATTCGTAAAAATCGTCAATTTCATTCAAAGGGAAAATAAAACCTTACCGAAAGGAAAATTAAAGGTTTAAAAAAGTTTTAAACATTTTTTGATACATTAGTTGACATCGATGTGAATTTAAAGTACTAATCATTTATTGCATTCCATTAGATACAAAATAAACTCTTTTCTCGCCTAATATGTGCGTTATTTGCTGTGATGGCTCTTCACGAAGTGATATGGCGCATCATTCTGGCTCCACCTAACACATGGCATGAAACGATTTGGAATAGGGAGTTGGCAGCTTATGGACGCTACACATTCTTTTTGGCAAGTAATTCAACTGCCCACATAAAAGTAGCAAATCTGTCTAGCCAAGATTATATTTTTGCAGTTTTAGTGGGACTGGCTAATATTCAAAGGTAAACAAAGAAAACAATGAGAGGATCTCTATAAACTTGTTGCTTAACGGCTTGATTTTGTTCAAATTAAGATACATCTCGGGATACTACACAGACCTTTCCATCCTGTTTGTGGTTTTAACTGTCTGGAGCGTTACATATTTATTCGCAAAAAGTCTCGAAACAGATTTAAAGATAAACAGAAGAGATTATTGGATATCGTATTCAGGGAAGTGTATCTCCTCCAACGCTTTCAATAAACCTGCGAAACTGACATGGAACGAAATATATCGAACTTACCAGAGCATTCGCGATTTGTGCGAAGTTGTCAATTCTGCATTTGGAAACATGATGATGATTTATATCGCTAGTGCTCTTCTATATTACTCTATGGGTATGGATTCCATCCTGATTGTTAACGACTTTCGAAAAAGGATTCGACTTTTATTCTTCATTTGCAACTCTACCTGCGCTTTTATTCTTTCTGCAGATGCCAATAATCGGGTAAGCATTACAGACAAATGAGATTTAATGGTTTTGTCATTGTCATGCATATTTCGCAAAATATGTTCATTGGCCTTGAAAAATCCGTGATAAATTTTAGCTGGATGCAATGAAGGTTTGGATTTCAAAGGACGAGAATCGGACAGGTGTTCCAATGGATCAGCTAAATATTGTTATGCACGACCTTCAATCGGAGGTGGTGGGAATTAGAGGGGGAAATATATTTACAATGACGTATTCCCTCTTATGGCACGTAAGGAAGTGTTGCGAGTTTACTAGTTGTATGTCAACTGTACTAGACCTTCATGAATTTTGAATTTGATTTTTTTTCAATTCTTGACAGATGATGACAACTATAATAACGTATTTCATCATATGCCTTCAAACGCGTCAGCAGGAACAGCACAAACATGAAATGGAAGCCATCCAGCCAGTCATACACAACCAGGCTCATTAATATTAATAAAATATTTTTAAAATGTTTTCTTTATTGCAGAGTTGATTTGATGTTAATTTATTTTCGCAGATCTAAACTCTATAATAGCACGAAACGAAAACTTAAGTATTTATAATATACACAGTCATGGTTAAAAATACAAACGTAGTCTTGCAGTGCCCCATTTTTCCGAACCTTAAGAAAGTTTAGGAGTAAACGAGTCTTGTCCATTGGAATTTGATCGAGCAAACGAATTCAAAGAAACAAATTCATTGCAAATGCAACCTTTTCTAACAGAGCGAATGCTTCCAGCAGGGATTTTCTGTCCCTCGATAGTTGTGACGTCGTAAAGGAAGGAAGGGGTGTTGCTTCCTGGTTCTGGTGGACGAAGGCAAATGCTGTTTCCACTGTACTGAGGCTGGTCGTAAATGGTCCAACAGTCATCTCCCGTAATTATAATGGATTGATGGCTTCCAGCAAGGTTCAAGTTTGGAAGGTCAGTCAGGGTATACTCTTCTCGCCCTTGGAAGTAATCACCCTCATACAATGTAAATGTAGATAACCTATAGTCCTTTGGAGCTCCAGCGTATCTCACGGATGAAATCGCCCCAGCAATCGTTCTTATATTCGTACAGTAATTGTCCCGGCCAAAAACATATTCCATTCCTCGTGCTCCAGCTGTGTTGTAATTGGTGTCTTGATAGAAGAGCCATCTATTGAAATTCACATAATGAGAATATTAGAAAAACACTTTAAATGATTCATTCATGGGGTCAACTGCTGATTTAATTTTACAAACAAAACTTACATTCCAGTAACGCACACCGACCGAATACGATTGTCGAACCCGACTGCAGACAAGTCTTCGACATAGTCCTCAGGAACAACAATGTAGTCGCCACCTCCATTCGATGCGGAATATAAAACTGCCCTTTGGTTAACGGCTTGGCCCCATGCTGGAGCAGCAAGAGCAAGGAGCACGGGGAAAATTACCGAAGCGACTTTGAACGCCATTTCTCCTCTATTTTAATTTTTTTCTAATGTTAAAGTTGAAATGAATTTTATGTCAGTCTACTTCCATGCGCTTTTGAGTGGACGAACTACAAAATGGCAAACCTAACCTCATGTCAATCATTTTATAGTTTTGGCTCTGTCAAGCATAAAGGATTATCTTCATTACAGTTTTTGGAATATGGTTTAAACGATTTGCTTTGTTATTCCAATGTACATATTATTATTTAATTGTTATTGAACATTCATTCACATTCACACTTTGCATCATATTAGTGATATGATAAGCTCTAGTACGTCACGTTGTTACAAATAAAACTGGAACTGTATGAGTAATATTTTATGGAAACCCTTCGTGTTGGCTCTTTTATTCAACGAAAAATCAATTCATCATTTTAAAGTCATATACCTACACCTACGACACTTTTGATAAAGCATACTTACACAAACACACATTGTCATTATCTCATTATGCGCTTAGGGATTCTGGAGTAACGTCACGTCAATCTGTCAAATATGATCATTCGAGGTTTTTGCATGATAAAAGGTATCAAGATCTCATGAGCTGAAAGTGTTTCTTCGAATTTTTTCGAAATAATTTTAAAACATCTGCGCTCTATGGGTTTGATAACAGTAACTATCTGCCTTAATATCCCTGGAATTGACTTGTACAACATGATGTGTCCGTTTTTACGATTAGGTATTTTTATGGGCTACTTAAACAATAACGTTGATTCATATGACCCTCAGTTTCAAGGCCAAACCAAACCAAACCCGTTTGCATTGCAATTTTATAGCAATCAATAATCATTTATCAAGTCCCTGGTGTTGGAACACGAGGGTAGAACATTTTTGTGACATTCTTCAGTGGTTTAAGTATGCTCGATTTCGTTACTTCCAGCTACGCCACTGTAGCTATATACGTGGGATAGTTGGTAGCATTTTATTGTTTTTTGTCGTGATTTGTTTTTAAATGAAGCTATTAACGCAAAGTGGATAAGCCTCAATGTACAAAGGTATCTCACCGAAAATATTGACAAAATGAAATAAAGTTTATTAAACGTTTCCTACACAATTTTTAAAAGAATGCGTCACGCTCACGCTTTGACGTAATTGCGACATTTGAATTTAACTTAGCTCCGCAACTTTGCATATTAATAATTTAGAGTCATTCATGACGCAACGCACACTGGCAGAATGAGGAAAAATATTATGCAGTTGCAGTTGTTTACTGATTTCTGCTAATTCAGAAGTGATGGGAAATTCTGACTACGACAAAGTCTATGTTAGTACATATATTAATTACTTGCTTTTATTTTTATTTACATATATGTATTTGAACTACAAACTGGATTATTTTGGTGACTCATTTTACTAAATCTAAAAATAACGTCAAAGAATTTAGGACATTTCCAATCCAATCATTATTCATTTCATTTCATCTATTCGATTCATTTTCGTATGCATTTGACGAGAAAAAAATCATGTTTCATTTTCCTATTCTTTGACGATTCGGATCGGTCACACAAAAACTACACGTGTCGATTTTAGCAGAGAACACAAACCGTTTTTTATAATGAAAATGAAATCAGAAAAACGAAGGATGTCATTAAATTGGGGCATTGCAAGACTCGTGTTTTCGGGAAGGGTAAAGAGGGTGAATTAGGAATCGGAATGAGAAAGCAAAGATCCAAAGACTTTGCCTCTTTTAATAGTCACCTTCAAGAAAAGTCGTATGTTTTGCCTAGAATACCAACTATTGAACAAAGTGCATGCATTTTGTCGTGATGCGACGAATAATGATGCTCAATATTTATGATGCGAACGAACGGGGGAAAATGATGCTATTGAACTCTCCAGATCCAGATTAGAGAGCTAAAAAGTCCAAGAATATCCTCAGTATTTTTCCTTTCCCTGTTAGGTTAGGTCTCTAGCAATGCATACAGGACAGTGGGACTGACTGATGATGATGAGAACGGATAACAACAGAAGAGCTACTTTCTCACTCACACACAGCACGCTTTGTTGTCTTTTTAAGTTAACGGAAGAACACTTCATGTAAAAGACATTAGAACGGACCAAAATGTATAGGACGGACTTGATTGACTTGATCTATCAAAACATTTACCACTTTTTATTCATTATTTCATGTTCGCATTTTTCTTAAATTGTGATAAAACAAATAAAAATTAGTTGGGTTTTAAATCCTCGTATAAATTCATGTAGTATGTTACAAGTACAAACAATAATAGCTATAGCGTTTACTCCAGTCAAAGTTCAAACTGTGCCATAAAAAAATATTGATGACAGGTAAGGTTCCTTTACATAATCCATTGGATTACTAACATGTAACGGCATTTCGGAGACGCGTTCACGTCCTGGTTACTGACAATTTTTTATAAGTGGCACAAAATACAACTGGAGAAATTGCGGGAACGAAATATATCATCAGAACATAAGAGAAACTTGTTGCTTCATATATTTCAGATGTGGTTGTTTTCTGTATGAAATTATCGGATTACTATTTTCAAACACCGGAAGTGATTCAAATGGAGAGTATGCAAGTGGAGTCTCCATTTAAAAGTCCTAGATTCAAAAGTCTCCCGTTGAGAAGCCGTCTAGGATCTGGATCTTCGGCATCCTCCACAGAGCGAGACAGTCCTAACCGAAAACCAACCACACAAAGCAGCGGCAGCGTTACACTAAGCAGTAATAATGGAATCGTTGATGAAAATGAAGATCCTCATGATTCCGATCCTTGCAGTTCTTCTGGTGATCGGGTAAATCCTTTCGAAAAAGATATTCTTGCTGGTCTACAGAAATCGTTTTGGAGTCCCAGTATTATGGAAATCAAAGAAACGACCACCGCAACGAACTTGGGCAATTGAACATCTTTCACATTTGTTTCCTAAGGATATTGAAAATTCGCCTTCCACACATCAAAATGCTTTTCCTGTTGATGCTCAAACGGAAGCCAAAGCTCAAGCGGATATTGATGCGTAAGTATTAAAATTCAACTATATTTCTATGGACAATACAGGATATAGTTCTAAACAATATTTCAATTTTAATAAAAACTACAATTTTCTACAGGTATTTCAACCGTGGACCAATCGTCCCGACTCCAAGTCCCATGAAAGAGGCCAGACAAGTGCAGAACGAGAGAATTGGCAAAACTAATATACTTTACGGTGGTCATTGTGGACAGTCTCCCGTGGGCAGAGGAGGAGTGTTGAGTCTTACCTCAGGCAATTTAATGAAAAAGACTATTATTAAAAAACTACCAACGACGACAACGACAGACCGCTGGACACAAACCATGTTGAGCTTCCCGGAACAGTTGCCGCAACATATTCAAGACGCACTCTCAAAATATTTTACAGTAAGTAGAAACTTTAACTTAGCCTATGGAACAAGGCATAAATTCTAATTTTAAAAACGTTTTTTTCACAACCTTCTACTCCTTCTAGGAAGAAAATCTTTGCGGTTCGTCTGATGAAGTTTCCGATTTTCTTTCACAAAAAATGGAGATATCGGAACAAGACTGTGGCGATAATAATGATTCAGGGAAAAATTCATCATACCTAAATAATTCAATTAGGAGAAGATTGGATCTATCATTTGGAGAAGATCCTGATGGTGAATGTTCAAACGGTGTGCCTTCAGGAGAGTCGTTGTCTCCAATCAGGGTTCCATTCATGTGCAATCATGTCGTTTCGACACCTCCGGATTCATCAATTCGAACGTTGAACACAACCACGACTGAATTAGAATTGCAATTCATGAGATGTGAGTTTACTCCAGAATCCCGAGGAGTATCGAAAGCGATGTCGCCTGGTATCACGCCCATACAAAATGACACGGATGAAGACCACCAGAGCAGTGACAATTGTTCTACGCCAAGAAGGGCGAATAATCCGAATCCCAGACGGGTCATGAAAAGTTTTGTCTTTCAAATGTCTGTGTCGAATTGCACTGGGGATACGGGGATGAGTAGCACAGAATCCAGTAATATGAATACTCAAAACCTCAGAAGGTGTCGTCCTGAAAGTCCTCATCAAATTCGTGCGACAAAAACAGCTTCAGCTTATTCTTTTGACGACAGTCAACTTTTAACTGGAAGTTCTCCGAAGCCGGCCAAACTACTTAGGAGCAATTCAGAAAATGATGCCAGTTAACATTAGTGAAAAGTTTAGTTGATGAAATTAGTTTCTAGATTGAAGTGATAAGTGATACGAGCTTTTCTCAAAGTACAATGTTGTCTTTATTGACTTAAAACTTTTCGTCAAATATTAAAAACCACAAGACAATGGTTATATTACCGTATTTTAAAGAAACTGAATTTATCAAGATTTAAAATGTACGAAAAACGTAAAACATTCAACTAATTTAATTTTTTAGCATCTATAGTAGTCTTTACTTACATACGTATAATATGTGTTCACTCTGCTCAATTCTTTACAATTATAAACAGCAGGATAATATATTTCTACTAGTTGTGTATGAGTTAGTTATAGATTACATACTCTGAACCCAAAATATATTACGGAAAATGGCAATAAAATACTTCCTATTATTATTACTACGTAAGAAGCTCAAACATGTAGTTATTTATACGACCTTCGTTTCACACTATTGTCCAGTTTCCGCCGTTTGGAATCTGAAAATATATCATTGAAAGATGCATGAGCATATCTCTATTCTAGATGACCCTTTTTATTCTTTTAAAATGTCCCAAACAAGCGGACACTGTACCTCGACTGCCTCTGTCTGAATCTGATGTCCTTCGGTCAGATGAAGACGACTCCTTCTTAGGTTTGACATCCTGGTTCTCTTTCTTGGACGACGAACTTCGTTTCACACTATTGTCCAGTTTCCGCCGTTTGGAATCTGAAAATATATCATTGAAAGATGCATGAGCATATCTCTATTATAGATGGCCCTTTTTATTCTTTTAAAATGTCCCAAACAAGCGGACACTATACCTCGACTGCCTCTGTCTGAATCTGATGTCCTTCGGTCAGATGAAGACGACTCCTTCTTAGGTTTGACATCCTGGTTCTCTTTCTTGGACGATGAGGAGGATGAATGAGATTCTGCCCGGCTGCTACTAGACCTTTTCTCACTCTTTGACGACTTCTCAGTTGTAGTTTCGGAGGATCGTGACTCTGAAGCTTCCCTGCTACCTTTTGAAGATTCCCTTCGACTGTCGCTTGTGCTCGATACCTTGGTTTTCTGGACAGGTGGTTCCTCCACTGCTTCCTTCTTCCTAAACATTCAACGAATTTATTTCATTTGAGATTTGTGGTCTTAAAGCACTGGAGTTGATCAGTGTCCTTGAGAAGGGTGTAGAACAAGTTACTAACGTCACAACTGGAGACGACGTGGCGCTGTCCACTGAAGAAACTTTACTGGATTTACTACTACTTCCCTGACTACTGGAATTTTGTTGAGTTTCTGCAGGTTTTGAGGAGGATGACACCGGCTGGTTCTCTGCAGATGTGGAAACATCCATAGGCTCAACTTTAGCGTTAGCCTTGGTTTTGGATTCCTTCGATGATGATACTGAGTTTTCTTCTTTCGCTGCCCTTGATTTTGACGGCTTCTCAGGATTGCTGACTTTTTCGTGAAATTCTTCTTCCGCAACCAGAGTATTCCAACGCGCTTTCAATTGTCCAATGTAACTCGTAGCTAACGCGAATAAATCTTGACGTTTATCCTTCTCCTCCGTGCGGACCTAACATTATCATTATTTGTAATTAAAATTAAATTCTGGGAAATGTAGTAGGTAATTATAACGATATAATAAATACACATGTTTTTCATACCCTTTCAATCCATCGTTCCACAGCGGCTGCCAGGTTGGTAACTTTTGGGAAAAAGGGTAAAATTTCCTTCAAAACAATCAGGGAATTCCGAATTTGTATATAATCCTTGCTCTCCAAGCAGACTATCACACACTATAACAAAAAACAAAATTAGAATAAATAATATCGTGACAAAAGATCGCAATTAATTTATCTATGGTTAAATTCGTTTTTCATTGTACTTTCGTAATTTTGTAATGCCATTTGTGACAAACATGTCTGAAGTTTTCATAGTCGACGTGATCGCTACTTTCGGCTGAAGAAGAATTTGTAGCCCGAAATTTAGTGACGAACCCGGGAAATCTGGCACATTCCTATAATGCATTTAAACAGATTATTTCATATAAATACTCCATGTAAATATATTTTAGCAATTGAATTTCTCCAATTTCTAACACCGAGAATAACAATGTTTGCTATTTTTATTTAGAATTACCTTTTCGAATACAGATTTATTTCCGTGCCATCTCATCACAGTTCCCAACAAAGCGCAAAGAAACCTACCATACCTGCTGGCTTCGTTTTCGGTACAGGATGTCACAGTATAAATGATATCACAGAATATCTAGTGAAAAAAAAAAAAAACAAAAAAAATGCATCAATTACCGAATTTTAAAGGTATTACATAAGTTCCTGATTTTGGTTTAAATTATTTTTTTAGACTAACTCGATCGTAGCAGATCAAAGTGGAAAAGTTTTGTGTAGCCAGTGAATGGATAATGTTCACAAAATGTGCACAATAGAGAGCATCCGGAGCTGTAAAAATACACCTAGGAAAGAGACACAATTGCAGGAACGCAGTGACCGTCTCATTTTTTGCAGATTTTGCTGTTCGTGGAGCAAACCAAGAATCCTTTTCCTAATATAGAAATATAAATTACGTAGATTAAAGATAAACGTAACTTGTAACATGCATTACTGTAAGATTTTTATATCATTCTACCTGTTTTAACTTGGTCATCACCCGCTCTACATGATCCCTTTGCCGCCGTTCTTCTTCTTGAAGCTTTTCAATTAGGCTATTGCATCTGTCTTGCTCTTTCTTTACTTTGCTGGAAGTCATGTCCTTGTTGTCTGCAAAAGCCGCCGATGTTTGCTTGACTTTTGCTATTTGGGTCGCATAGGCGTCACTTGGAACGTGGAGGTCGAACAGAGTGAGCGACCAAAATGTGACGTAAAATTGAGGGGTGATATCTTCCCACGTCTTCTGAGGTAAAATGTTGGAGATTATACCAATCAATGGTGTAAGAACATGAGTTGCGGCTTGTGCGTATTTCTCCTGTCGTTGGGTAACGCTCATGGTCTTGTGCCCTTTTTCAGCCCTCCTGAGTTCGTCATATTTTGCCTGCATCAAAAATTTACGTTCACAAAAACTGTAAGTATATAATTCAGTTAGAGCTTACAAGAAATTGATCAATTACCGTAATGGAGTTGGAAAGTAAAGGTCTCCATAAAAAGAAAGCCGCGTCAGCGGAAATATGATACTCAAGGAAAAGTTTATCAATGGATGGGATTTTCCTTGCATATTCTTCGGTAGACGATGCTGTGGCTAGAAATGTTCCGAATTGCACGAACGTATCTTGACACTAAAGCAATAATAGAACGCAAAGGCAATGAAAGTAATGATTCGCTTAATCAGCTTTAAAGTAATTTGTATTGATTGTTTGTCACTTTGCCATGAAATTACCTGGTCGTATAATTTTCCTACAAGTTTAGTGTGAATTGAATAGGGGTCATCGTAAACTATCCCATGCCTTTGTTGAGCCATTAAAACGCACAGCGTCACAGCCAAATCGTTTGTAGAGGCAGCGTCTCGCAAGCGAGACGCTGACTTTTTCGAAGCATGCACCTGTCCAAAATATCCAGCCTAAGAAGAACCAAAACAGTTATTTTTCGTAGTCATTGTTGTCATCATAAGAGCCTACAAAACATTAGCTTTTTGTTCTGGGTCGGTTTGGCATGAGCATCTAGAAGGAAAAGAAGATTACAGATATATAAATGATAATACTTAGATCGCAAAAAAGAAGTTTATGAGCGAGTAAAAAGATGGATGAAAATTGTTTGACATACCACCGACAGTGAAGCACTGTTACTACTTTGACCTGGTGATAAAGCCTCTAACAAAACAGTAACCCAGAACGTCATAACTTAAAGCAGTTAAAAATTTCAGGGCGTCAATCACAGGTGAGATCAAGTTATCGAATAATTGGATCTGGGACAGGACCTAAAATTATTTTGATTGATAAGTAAATCCTTTAGAGATATTGTAACTCATCCTTAAGATGGTAAACGTACATTGTAAGCATTTTGCGAATGAAAACTTACATAATCAAAAATAACAGCAGGCATGGAATGTGACAGCTTTCCGAGCTGTCTGCCCATTGGCTTTACATTTTCCTTCGAAATCCTTCGCATTAAATGCTTCACTTTTTTAAGGATGTCAACTCGTTTTCTCAGCAACGAAGGATGAAGAAGAAGAAGGCCTTCACTTTTCCACGACCCGTACAATCGATACCTTTTGCAAAAATAAAATACGCGAATAAAGCCGAAATAAAGGGGCATATATATTTTCTTCTACTTTTTGTTAATGTTCTGACACCTTACCTATGTTGGTAAGGATAAAACTCTAACACCCCATAAATTTCCCAAGCGATACAACAATTAGCATCCAAAAAACAAAGAGCGGGAAGTATTACTTCATCGAAGACAGTCAAGAACTTATAGTACAAATCCGCAGGCTGGGAATTTTTTGTCTGTTTTAAATTCAAGTAAATTACATAAACATTTGTATGGATATGGACAAAAAATAATTGTGAGTTGTGAGTTCTGCGACAAATAATGATACCTGTTTCAGATAAGCTCGCATGACTCGCACCAGCTTATATACCAGCACTGGTTCGAAATGAATGTAAGGCCCAACACTTAAAATAATGTCCAGGTTTTCTTCAAACTCTACCCAGTTGGTGATTTGCTTCAGATTCATGGTCATATCCTTCAGAAGCTCAATAGGCCGCTTACCAAGTCTTTCGGTTGTATCATAATGATCTGAATTTAATCGAAAATTAGATTAAGTTAAGTTGATTTAAGAAACTCCATTGTCAAAAAAATAAAATAAAACAAAATAAAACTTTTATTATACAAAATCAGATTAAACAACTTACGAAGCATACAGTGGTTGTATCATGAACTCAATATAGTGGATTAACTTGAGAGCTATTCGCCTCTTGCTAACAAAGCAAAATTCGGGAAGTCTTTCCATCAAGTTTTTCACGAATTTCCAACCACCCGTGGACAAAAGAGCTTCACAGAGCATGAATTTTTGATTATCCATATACTGTTGATAGATGAAAACCATTCAAGTTAGGTGCAACTTCGAATGTAAGATGTTAAGTAATTTGCGATTTGAAATATTCTTTCGTACCCGATCATCTGCAGCACTGATCTCATCTGCCTCATCCACCTCTTTGTCTTTATTTATGCTGACAATCATAGACTTTCTTGCGTACTCTCTTGCATCAGCTAGCTCACGGTCCCACTCCTTTTGTATCACTCTATCATCAGGTGTGAGCTAAATAATACAATTTAAAATTAAAAGCAATGAATCACACTAAAACAGCTTAATTTTATTTTAAGGCAGCAATTCAAATACCCATGAGTAAATCCCGTCAAGTTCGATAACATGATTTTGCAGGAGCAGAGCTATCATAACAAATAAAGATTCTGGAGGTCTATCCTGTCCTTGGAGTTTAAAACCTATTATTTCGCAAATGGTGTTTTGGGAAGGACACCTCTTTGTCTTTATTTATGCTGACAATCATAGACTTTCTTGCGTACTCTCTTGCATCAGCTAGCTCACGGTCCCACTCCTTTTGTATCACTCTGTCATCAGGTGTGAGCTAAATAATACAATTAAAAATTAAAAGCAATGAATCACAATAAAACAGCTTAATTTTATTTTAAGAGAGCAATTCAAATACCCATGAGTAAATCCCGTCAAGTTCGATGACATGATTTTGCAGGAGCAGAGCTATCATAACAAATAAAGATTCTGGAGGTCTATCCTGTCCTTGGAGTTTAAAACCTATTATTTCGCAAATGGTGTTTTGGGAAGGCCTTAAGCTTTGCAGCAACGGAATGAAGAAATTACACCTTGGTTGACATTCAAATGCTTCTAGAACCAAGTCAATCACGCGGTTGGGATCCAAATTGAAACGACCTATCAAGTAAGATAAAGCATTCTTAGAAACAATTCCGTACCGAAAATTTCATAACTAAATAAAATGTCAAATACGACACTAACCGACAAGACAAGGAATCACGCGAGTCATGTAAGACACTGTATTGTGGGACGTTTGTCGACACAGTTCCGAAATTAACTTCGAGTACCCCTCACTTTCTTCCCGGAACAGATTAAACTTTTGTTGCTTGTAACTGTTACAAATGGTTAAAACATTGTTATTTTGGAATAAAATAGAATTTAATATATGCAATTTTCCAATATTAAATACTTAAATATACTTTCGAAATCTCGAACAAACTTACTAAACTCTTGTCTTAGTACGAATTACTCTTGTAGCGAAAGTTTTCTTGTTATTAACCAGACCAGTGTCTTGAAGACTTTCCGAATCTAATCTCTCCATCAGAGAGTACCCCAAGGAATCATTGCATGTTCGCACTAGCACTGTAAACCGTTCCCTTTCTTCAGGTCGCGCAACCTGTGTNTTAAATACTTTCAAAACCTCGAACAAACTTACTAAACTCTTGTCTTAGTACGAATTACTCTTGTAGCGAAAGTTTTCTTGTTATTAACCAGACCAGTGTCTTGAAGACTTTCCGAATCTAACCTCTCCATCAGAGAGTACCCCAAGGAGTCATTGCATGTTCGTACTAGCACTGTAAATCGTTCCCTTTCTTCAGGTCGCGCAACCTGTGTTTCCACATCAATAATGGAAAACACGTCGCTGATTAAAGAGGCTACTTTGGGATGCAGGGTAGATATTTCGGCAAGAAACAGATGCAGCTTTTTCTTTCTTTAAATCTCCTTTCACCACAACTTTCACAAGCAGGTATAAGGCAACTTTAAAGTCCTCCACTGAAAAATAAAAAAAATATCGATTTTAATTCAGTTAGTAGAGTGTCAGTCAAAGATTCGTCATTAATTCATTATGTACAAAATCGACTTACTTTCTGTTACACTCCCCTTCAAAACTCCATTGGTATTCGACTTATGGTCATTTGTCTTTGTTGCTGTTGTCTCCAATGAAGTGCTACATTTCTTGAGCTCGGTGATACTATTTGAAAGAATGAGCAAAATTCTTAAGAAAAAGTTCATGAACACAACCACACAAAAACCACGAGAAAGTCTGTGTTAAAACAAAATTGACTAACAAGGTTTTCTTGCTCCCACGGTCCCAATCACTCCAGAAGTTAGAGGTTATCCAGCGAGGGGTATGACCTTTCGAAATTTTACTTCGTACCTTTCTCTTTTTGATTAGCAACGAAGCAAGAGGACCTGAGCATCTTGGGGATGAATTTTGAGCTTCCTTCAAACGTTTACTAGGTGGAGGCGACATACTGCGCCTATTCTTTCCTTCTTCGGACGAAGTATGGACAGTGTTTGGAGCAACAGCAACGGTATATATGAAAGTAAGGAGTAAGGACAAGGTATTGAGTGTTGAGGATGGCAATGATGCTCCAAATATTCGTAATTTCGACCGAGTGTCTGTAGAATGGTCATCATATAAACAATAACAAGATATCCATTTTTAAAATTCAATAAATCCTTCAGCATTCCTGAAGATGAGAGCCTTGTGGAGCGTCGTCGCCAAGCCGCAAATTACTCATTACTAATTGATTAGTACACCGGTGCTACGAACAAAGAAGATTTTCATAATATATTTATAGAAATATCGACTGCGAAATAGAAATATTGCGATAGAACAAAGTGGTTTACCTTACTACATAACGCGATCCTTCAAAAAGTTAACGGTCAGCTCCATCTTCGAAATGCAATGGGTCGGCTCAAAGTAAATAATTCCAAAATGA